>JAASFY010000135.1:0-37890 GCA_023334035.1 Globisporangium okanoganense | reverse complement strand
TGACCATCGCTTTGCAGTCTTGTGCGCGGTTTTCAGCAGTTCCAGCAACTCGGGGCTGCACTTGTCACTTCGGACGCTCAGTTCATTTTGCAGCAGAGAGATCACCTCCTTTTGGTCCAGCTCGTCTCCAAGATTTTTCAGAGTCAGTTGGCCGTCGTCCAGTGCTCCTTGAAATTTCATAAGCAAATTCGCGGTACTGTTCTCCCACGTCAGCCTCCAGTCGTTCCCAACGGTTTCGAGTCCCTGGAACTCAGCTCTTCGCAGCAAGTAATCGATCTCAGCGTGGATGTCTTCAAAGCTGCCCATGATGGTCTGGCACAAGACGAGGCGCTTGAAAATGCTCTTTGTATTGCATTTGTCGAGTATCCGAACGAGGCGCGCCAAGATCGTCAGGAACTGATGGAATGCGGGTTTCGACAGACTCTTCACCTTCTCAAAGTGAGAATAGATACCGTTCAGCCGCATTACAACACTCCTCCACATCGTCTCGAACTCGTGGGTGAGCACTCGATACTCGTGTACACCTCGAAGCGTCAGGGGGATCAGCGATGTTAGCCAGTTGGAGTTACTCTGTTGCACCGAGTACCCAAGACCACCGAGCAGTTGAATCGTATCCAAGTGACCCCAGTGAGCAGCAGAGATGAATGCCGTCTCGGCATCCTTCGCGTACACGTGGACAGATGCACCAGCGTCGACAAGCTTCTTGAACAGATCGAAGTGACCCGCTCTGGCAGCAGCCAGCAAGGCAGTGTTCCTGTGCTCGTCTCGTGCTTCCAGTGACGCAGAGTGGCTAAGTAGCATCTCGGCAACTTGGTCATGGCCTATTGTGCACGCCCAAATCAGCGGTGTCGCTCCATTGTCCTCGCCATTGCTCAAGCTTGCCTCGTGCATCAGAAGCGCTACAACCACATTGATGTGGCCTCCTTTACACGCTAGCATCAGCGCAGTCAAGCCGTTGAAGCCCGTCAGATCCACGCTCGCATCTTGTTGTAAGAGCAGATGAACTATCTCGATGTAGCCACACTGAGACACGAACATCAGCGCAGTCACTCCGTCGCTTCTGAGTAAATCAACGCTCGCGTTGTGCTTTAGCAGCACGTCAGCCACCTTGGTGTGTCCGTTCTGGCACGCAAACATCAGCGAAGTGATCCCGTCTTTTGTCGCCCGATCCACGATCGCACCGTGCTTCAACAGCAGCTCGGCAATATCAGCGTGTCCATTCACACACGCCAACGCCAACGCAGCAGCTCCATCAGCTCTCGTCGTGTTCACGCTCGCGCCATGCTTCAGTAGCAGTCGAACCAAGCTTATGTGGCCGCTTTGACAGACAAACTTCAAAGCCGTGGCGCCATCGTCGGTTCCCTCGTCAACGTCTGCGCCGCGACTCAATAATACGTCTGCTATATCCGCGTGGCCGCTCTGACACGCCAACATCAGCAAGGTTGCGCCGCCCAGGTTCGCCGTATCCACGCTCGCCGTGTGCTCGAGTAGCAACTCCACCACGCTTGTGTGGCCGTTTTCACAAGCATACATCAGCGCAGAGTAGTGATTGCTTCCAATAACGTTCACAGATGCACCGTGCCGAACCAGCAGCTCAGCCACATCGGTGTGACCACCTCAAGAGGCCAAGATCAGCGCAGTAAAGCCCTGTTCGTTGATCAGATCTACGCTCGCGCCGTGTTTCAGCAGTATTTCAGCAGCGTCCACGTGGCCTTGCTCATACGACCCCATCAGCGCCATGTAGCCGAATGAATCAGTCACGTTCACAGCCGCATTGTTGCCCAGCAGCAGCTCAGCGACGCTGGTTTGATTCTGTACGCACGCCAATATCAACGCAGCCGATCCATTGTTGTTAGTATGGTTCACAATTGCGCTGTGCTTCAGGAGCTGTTCACATACGGCGAGATGGCCGACTTGACTCGCCAACATCAGCGCTCTCATGCCATTTTTCTTGGTCCAGTCGGCACTCGCACCGTTGTTCAGGAGTAGTGTAGTCACCTCGGCGTGGCCAAGATGACTCGCTAACAGCAGTGCAGTGTAACTGTCGTTGCTGACCGTATCCACGAGCGCGCCGTACTTCAACAGCATTTCAGCCAATGCAGTGTGACCTTCATCACACGCCACCATCAGTGCAGTATGACCCTTCATTCCGAGTGTATTCACGCTTGCGTTGTGCTCCAGTAGCATTTCAACTATCTTGGCGTGTCCGTTTCGACTCGCTTGCACCAGTGTAGTCTCGCCATCCTCGTTTGTGATATCTACGCTCGCACCATGTCGCAGCAGCAGCCCAGTCATGTTAGTTTTGTGACGACGACATACCATCATAAGTGCCGTATAGCCTGAGCTATCAGTTGCATTGATTTCGCGCCGTGTTCCAGAAGTAGCACGACCATGTCGGGGAAGTCATTCCCGCACGCCAGCATCAGCGCCGTCACGCCATCCGTTCTGACTACCTCCACGTTCGCACCAAGATTCAGGAGCAGTTCAACCACATCGGTGATGCCGCTTTGGCATGCCATCATTAAAGCGTTCATGCCTTCGTTCGTTGTAGACTTGTTCACGTTCGCGTGATGCGTTAACAGGAGCTTGACGACTGCGCTGTATTTGTGTCGACACGCAGCCATCAGTGCGTTGTAGCCATTGACGTCGAAGTTGATGTTCGCATTGTGCTTCAGCAACAGCTCTGCGACAGCGAGATGACCCTTTTCACTCGCCACCATGAGCGCCGAAAATTCGCCTATCCGGTTTGTATTCACTGTAGCGCCCTTGTTTAGTAGCAACCGGACGATGTCGGTGTATCCACCGATAGTGGCCAAAATCAGTACGGTACCCCCGTCAGCTCCTGTCAAGTCGACGCTCGCGCTGTGCTTCAGCAGTAGGTCAACAATGGAAGTTTGACCTCTTCGGCACGAGAACATCAAAGCGGTCGAGCTGTCAGTTGTAGTCATGTCCGCGTTGGCATCGTGCTTCAACAAGACTTCAGCCGTGTAGACGTGACCGCCTTGGCAAGCCCACATCAGCGCAGTAAGGTCGCCAGGCAGAGCCATGTTCGTACTCACGACATGTTCCAAGAGCAGCTGGGCTACATCGGAGTGACCAGTTCGAGACGCCAACATCAGCGCCGTATAACCGTTGACTCGTACAGCATCCACGCGCGCATTTTGATTCAACAGCTGCGCAGCCACGATAGCGTGACCATTCTGACACGCGAACATCAGCGCAGTCGTTCTATCGCCTCTGGCAACATTGACGCTGGTTCCATGCAGTAAGAGCGTCTCAACCACATCTGTATGGCCACCATTGCACGCCGAAATCAGCGCAGTCGCCCCGGAGCTCATCGATGTATCCACTCTCGCCCCGTTCTTGAGCAGCTTCACTGCCAACTTGATGTTACCTTTTTCGCTCGCCACGATCAGGACAGTTGTTCCATCGCTGCTGGCCAAGTTTATGCTGGCACCGCCCGTCACGAGAAGCTCGGCTGCTGCAGTGTGACCTCCCAGGCACGCCATCATCAGCGGAGTCACTCCGCCGTCTTTGGCCGAATCCACGTTGGCGGCATGGTTCAAGAGCAACCCAACGATGTGGATGTGACCAAGTTGGCTCGCCAGCAATAGCGCAGTCACTCCGTTCGCGTTAGCCAGGTTCACATCCGCGCCATGAGCTATCAGCTTCTCAGCCACCGCATCGAAGCCATTCACGCACGCCACCACCAGAGCAGTCGCACCACTGCCAGATGCACTGACATTTACGCTCGTATTGTGCTTCAGAAGCAGCTCGGTCATCTGGATGTGGCCCAATTGGCATGCCACAATCAGCGCTGTGTTGCCATCTTTTGCAGAAATGTCGACGTCCGCGTTGTACTTGAGTAGCAGCTCAGCCATACTTACGAAGTTCCAGCGACTCGTCATCATGAGAGCCGTGACGCCACCAACTTTGTCAGTCGTGTTCACACTCGCGCCATGCTCTAAGAGAAGCTCGGCAACAACGACATCATTTTTCAGCGCTGCCAACGCTTGCATTGTACTTCAGCAACAATTCAACTGCGGTGGTTCGACCAACTTGACACGCCAGCATCAGAGCAGTGACCCCATCATCGGTTCTGGTCGAGTTCGCGCTCGCATCACGCTTCAGAAGCAGCGCCACGACCGCGGTGTGTCCAACCTGGCAGGCCAGCATCAGCGCAGTCATGCCCGTACTTGTCACCGCATCCACGCTTACCTCGTGCTCGAGAAGTAATCCAGCCACGTTGATGTGTTCATTTTGACATGCGAACATTAGCGGAGTGTGGCCGTCGATGATGGGCGTATTGACCTTCGAGCCATACTTCAGCAGTAGCTTGATCACGTCCATGTGGCCCTTCTCGCAGGTGAACGTCAGTGCCGTACCGCCACCAGTGTTTACGACATCGACGCTGGCACCAGTTTGAAGCAGCAGCTCAGCGATGTCGATATTTCCCGATTGACACACCGCCATCAGCGCAGTCGCTCCATTGCTTTTGACCAGATCCAGCTTTGCGCCATACTTCAAAAGCAGATCAACAACTTCAATGTGATCGTTTTCGCACGCCAGGATCAGGGCCGTCGCGCCACGTTCAGTCGTTGCATCCACGTCCACGTTGTGCTTCAACAGCAACTTGAGCACATCGAAATGTCCAGCTTGACACGCCATCGTGAGCGCAGTCTTGCCGTCGGAATGGCTTGCGTTCGCATTCGCTCCGTGCTTCAACAACAGCTCCGCGACTCCAATATGACCGACCTTGCAGGCCAGCATGAGCGCAGTCACGTCGCCCGCATCCACCGCCGTAGTATGGGTTGACAGTAATTCAGCCAACATCCGCGCAAGTGTTCCGTCATTCTGGAGAAGGTTCACGCCTGACATTTGCGTCAGCAGCAGTTTTGCAATGCCGCCCGCGTTATTTTGAGATTTCCGCGCCAACGGTGCTGCTTCAGCGATTCGCGCTAGATTCGCATCAGCGCCATGCGTCAGCAACAGGTCAGCCACTTCAGTGTGCCCGACTTGACACGCCAGCAGCAGCGCAGTCATCCCGTCATTCGTCGCTATGTCTGCGCTCGCATTGTGCTTCAACAGCAGCTCTGCCACGCCGACGTGTCCATTCTGACACGCGAATGTTAGCGCTGTCTTGCCAGCTTTGTCAGCCGTGTCGACGCTCGCGCCGTGTTTGAAGAGCAACTCAGCGACCTCGGTAGCTCCGGACTGGCACGCAGCCATCAGTGCATTCACTCCGTCATCAGCTACCATGCCGACGCTCGCGCTATGCTTCAGCAGTTGTCTTACGACTCCGATGTGATTCGCCTTTGCCGCGAGTAACAGTGCAGTGGATCCATTGCTCGAAATTCCATTCACGCGTGCGTTGTGCTTCAGGAGCAGCTCAACCGCGTTGGCGTCGCCAGCAGAAGACATCAGCAGCAGCAGCAGCGTGTTGCCTCTAGCCGTGGTTGCCTCGACGTTCACGCGCACTTCCAAGTTGCTCGCTCATCCACACGCTCGGACTGAACGGAAAATATACTTTCTGCGCGGTCTTGTTTTGTACCCATGCCGGCATTTTGTATAGGGAATTGCATGGACCTTGGAGATAGTCCATTTCGAAGGGGGACCAAGATGTAGCCAAAGGCTTCAAGCTTTTCGACGCAAAAAGGTCAAACTGGTGACTGCCGATTTGCCATTTGAGCTCGCGTTGATCTGGCTCGCGAACAACTCACACACTGGCGGGAGCAGACCGACATAAAACGGCCCCACTGGAGACAAACTCGATCACTCGCTGAGCAGGCATCCATACCGTCGATATAATAGAACGCTGTTGTTATCGCCAAGAAGGTGCGAGAGCACAATGGACGTAAAACTGCCCCCACTGGAAAAAAAAACTACCGGCGAGCTGGTGTCATCGTCTGTTGCTTGGTCCAACGCCACCGCGACCCTATGCGAGAAATCTATGAACAGGTGCACGTGTTTCGCTTTGTGAATGTCTTTTACACCAAGACCTCGTCGCTGTGCACTTGTTTCCGCGGCGACCCTGGTCGTCTCTGTGGCGACGGAGCTCGAGCAGCGCGAAGCGGGCTGCCTGGCCGTCTCCCCTTTCGTCCATGATACCGACGAGCGCTTTGATCGAGTTCTAGCTCCAGATCATCGTCGTCGCTGTCACTCCCTCCAAACTCGCAGTTTTCGTCGTCAAAATCCCGCGGTGAAGGCGTTATATCGTCGTTCACGACACGAGAGTAACGCGCTGACGGTCGGCTCGTTCTTTTGTTCGACACTGACTCGCTGCTTGCGTTGCGAGTCGCACGTCGGCGGTAGATGAACACCAGGAGGATCAGCGCGAATGCAACCAGACCCACAAGTGGCATCACGTAGAACGACGAAGAGAACCACGAGGAGACGCCGCTGCTACCCGTCTCGCTCTCTGTTTGCAGGAAGGCAGCGTTGGTGTTTGGTTCTGGAGCAGCCGTGGTTGTGGGAGTTGGAGAAGTCGTCGCACTTGACGGAATTAGAGCTACTGAAGCACCCGCTGGGCCGTCAGTGGATTCGACGTCGTGCGGAGTTACTTGAGGCTTGGACGGCTGGTCCGCAGCTCTTTTCAGTCGAATGCCGTGTGGCATTGTAACGTCTTCAAACTCGACGCATTTCGAATCCTCAGGAGACGACTGGGCTGCTGTTGTGGACAACGCTGGATTTCCGAATGTTGCGCATAACCCACACCGCGGCAGCCGAAAGTCGCTCCAGACTTGAAAAGTAACCTTCTTTTCATCACTGCCACTGATGGGTGGAGACTCGAAATCGATTGCTGCATGGTTCACATCAGATTCACACGAACGCCGTTAGTTTCGAGAGTAACAACACAAGCAGACAGGATAGGTATGCAACACAATTCCGCTTACCAACACGGTACAAATGGCATCCAAAGGCGTCTCGAAGCACAATATACGCAGGAATTTGGATGTAGCTGGCTGGGTTGATGTGCCGACTTGGGATCTTCAGTGTCTTCACAACACTTTGCTTTGACTCGAGAGACCCAATCTCACTGGGTAGCACCTTGAAGATGTCGCTGGTGTGCGATCCATTCGGAAACATTGAGCCCATGAGCTCCAGCTTCCCAATAGTGCGTAAACCCGCGTTCGAGAGGCTGATTTGTACCGAGACATGGGACTCTGTCACATCTAGCTTCGTTACTTCCAGCTTGTACAAAGCACCAGCCACCATTGCAGCATGCACGTTTGAGTAATGCAGCTCGCTCGAAAGACTGGGGACTTCATCTCGGGGAGGCCAAAAGCCTACGTCATCGGCAACACCAAAATCAGGTCCGACCTCTGGCGACATCGCATAAATGCCGTGCTTTTGCCACATCCAGTCGCTCGTTTCGCCGTTCACAGTGTACAGGTTGCTCTCTTTCCACGGCTGGCCGTACTTGAAATGGTTGTACCTCGTCATCTCCGCTGCCATATCCTGGAAAATCGTCAGCTGCTCTGAACCAGGGAGCCCGCTTGCTTCGCACGCGTATGGAATGTTGAAATAGCGCCCGTAGGAATGATAGTTGAGTCCCGTGCTGAAATTCATCCCCGGCCGCTCGACGAAATCGCGAATCGCCTGAGTTTCTGGCTCGGAAAACGGACTTGGACCGCGATAGTCTTCCGCGCAGACTTGCGTGCTGCTGCCAACATCGTCGTGGCTGAAGCACACATCATAGTTGCGATTGAGGTCGACGCCATTGTCAATCTCCGTCGTGCAGCCTGGTTGGGTATTTTTGCGTTGGCCGACTTCGCCGCTTCGTTCCCACATGCGCTGCTCTTCATTACGCGCATATCCATCTGGGTTCACCACCAGCACAAACCACAGCTGTCGAGAGAACAGCAAATGAAGCACCTCTAGGTCGCCGTTCTCGACATCGGTGGCCAGCAAGTCAATCGTGTAGACCAGATTCTGACAACGAACGAAGCGCATAAATAGTTCACAAGTCAGTCAATTGATGAACATGATAAAATCGGGTTCTTTAGGGTCAAGCAAACTCACCATCATAGAAATTGGCTACAGAGACGCACAACGAAACAAACACCGCAATGAGTTTCGACAGCGTGCAATAAGAACCATCGTCACAATGAGCATTGCATAACGGTACCTCTCGAGAATGATGCATCCCAGTGTAGAGCGCTTGCGGAGCTCCGTCGACATGACACGCCCCCACGCAGAGAGCGAGAATTGGTTGCCCCTGCACAGAGGCACCGATTCTCTCGACGCGGGTGAAATTCGATGGCAGTCGATCGACGGTCTCGTTGATAAAAACCCCAATCTCCTCTGTTGACAGGTAGCCTTGATTCGAGCCAAACCGAGGCTTGAAAGCTGTGTCAGGAGAACAAGGGAAACATAAATATCGCACGATGAGCTACAACTAATTAAGAGCACCGTAGTCACAATAACCCTCGGTGTGATGTCACTTACACGCTTTCTTCCGGCAGTTGGCGTTCGTGCGATGTCGTGGTAAGCAACTGGGGTCTTCCGAGTCGCCCTGCTTCAGGTGAATTTTCTCGATTTTGAAACTCGAAGTAGGCGGTAATGTCGTCGCATCTTCTCCAGTTGGTTGCCTTGATACGTAGCTGAAATCAACCACTACGGTTCCGCCAGCTGCGCCTGACGCCTCGGCCGCTATCCCAACAGCGCGGATCGGCTCTTCGTAAATGATCGTCTCGTCAAAGTACCAACGCAGCCAGCTCGCGTCCCACGAGAACCCGAGCACATGATAGTGCGACCCAACATCCTATACAAAATTTACGTGAGTATGGATACAATGGGGTCTGACTTTCAAGCTGTCGAGTAGTTTCAATGAGAAAAATGCCTTACCGTGATACACGGGATCTCGGCCAAGATGCTTGTGTTCGGGCTCGAAGAAAGCCACACCACTTGACGGTTGTCGCTCCATTGTGAACCAATCCCAATGGACATTTGCAAGTCCAATGGAAGCACATGCACGGTCACCAGTGCTTCCACAGCGGCATCCCCCTGCAAAATGATGAGTGAGTTTAGTTTGCGAAGGACAGCTATATGCATGCCGTCCGGAGATACTCAGTAGGTACTGCTACACGAACATACATATTTCATATACGCTATGTTTAAGCACATACCCCTGGGAATTTCGCGAGCACTTGTACATGGTTGACGCCACTCCATCCGCCATCAACGCTCTTTTCAGCGCGCACCTTCGCTGCTTCTCTCTCGTGGCCACTGCCGGTTCTCTTTCCAGCATTCAGCACCAGCTTCCCGTCTGCGATCTGCACATTCTCCTTCTTCCAGCACGGTTCTGTCTCCTGCTGTGTATCTAAATCAGAGGGCGTCGTGCAGTTCTCGCGCTCGATCCGCGTCCATTGCAGCTCACTCTCGAGTGTCGAGACGCTCGTGATGTCCGTGAAGCGTACGTCCCACAGCGTCGCGAAGACGCACGTTCGTCTGCGATGCACGTCGACGTGTGATGCGGAGGACGCCACTGCGCTCGCTGCCAGCAGCGCCAAGCAAGAGAGCAGCCCTGCGAGCCGCATCATCGCCGTTTTTGATGTTGCTGGCTTCACGCCAGGTGCGCGTAGAATCGGTGCAGCATTTGCGACTTGTGCCACAAATCAGATCCCAGCTTGTGGCGCGAGCAAAACAATGACGAGACTTCTATTATTGTGGTGTTTTCGGAGACAAGCTTTCCATATTTCATAGTTTCCGATGATATTCTCTTAGCTAGGTTTTCTGGGGTTTCCTTTCCCTTTCCGATATCCTTTGTCAACGGCAATCAGAGCAACGCAAAGAAGACCGACCATGAGCGCGCTGCAGGAGCACCAGCGGGAGATCGTGGCGGTCGCGCGCCAGCAGAGCGTGCTCGTGAGCGCGCCGCAGCGCGTGGGCAAGACGTTCATGGCGGCCCACGTGCTGCGCGACCACCTGCTGCTCTTCCCCGCACCGTCCAAGAGCGTCGCTGTAGCGGTTGCCGCGACGGAGAAAGCGCGCGCCAAGCTGTATTGTGAACTTGCGCGGCTATGTGGCGTCCCTATCCTGCTCTGCGACGACGCTGATACGTCTCAGTATGGTGAGGTGCAGGGTACACAGCAACAACAACGGACCAAGGTAACGATGGCGGCACGACGGTGGGAAACCGACTTGGATTGGGTGCGAAAACAGTTGTCCACGTGTGTGGCGCGTCATGGCCAGGTCGTCACTGTCCTATCGCCAGCTATTCTGCAGACACTACTGCGCAAGCAAGTGCTCAAGATAGCGGATGTCGGGGTCGTCGTGATTGAAGAGACAGAGCAGGTGCACATGGACGCGCCAGCATTCTACCGCGCGCTCTTCGACAACTCGTACGGGGTCAATACGATCCCGGTAGAAGTCCGGCCGCGCATCTTTGCAACCACAAACGTGCCCACGTCAAGACTTAATCTGAGTTTGGCGTCCAGGAATGCGCTGTACGCGCAAATTCAAGTGCTGAACTTTGTGCCAGTGTTGAACCCAGGCCAGCTGGCGGCACCTCCGAGCTTCCCACCGTTGCTGTGCGAGCCATTCGATCCAACTGCAAAGCCGACTAGCAATAGTTCAGACGAGTCGATGGAGCAGTACCAGATCAACGTTGGGATGCGGGAGTTCCTGTATGGCGAGAACGTCAAGAAGATTGACTTCATTCGGATTTTCCGAATGGAGTTGGAAATGGGCAACTCAGCGGCAGTCTACGACGAAAAGAAGCGCCAAGACAAGATCAACAGGTTCGTCCAGGACGCTGACTCGGTGTACCAGCATCTAGGCTATTGGTGCCTGCTCAAGTTCATCGAGCTGGAGCTCCAGGCAAACTTGAAAGCATGTCTCGTAGATGACGAGCAGAACATGAACAACCGCAAGAAGCGACAACAAGAGGATAAGCGGAGAGAAACGCGTGGTGAGCTTGAGGAGGGCGAGGAAGATGAAGCTATGGAAAGTGACACCGAGTCGCTGAGTGAAGACGATGCTGAGAACGCAGCGAGTAACGCTGAGAATGGCTCGCAGACAGATCTTCTTGCTGCATTGATCGCGTCCAAGATGGAGCTGGACGAACCAACACAACAAAAAGTTAACCCGATTCTTAAGCTGATTTCTTGGCTCGGCACTCGAACGAGAAAGATTGGCGTTCATGTGGCAACTCCGCGATTACTCAAGACTGCACAAGTGGTGCGGAGCCGACTGCAGAACGATGGAAAAGGCAAGCGCGTATGGGTCTTCCTGGAGCGTCGGTCGCATTGCCGCGTGGTGGCCGACTATCTCACAGCAGTTCTTGAAGAAGTGAAGCTGCCTCCTTGCTGCTGCATGCTTGGGAACAGTCACGCGCGGATTTCGGGTTCGTTGCATTTCTCATCGTCGTTGAAGGTGATGACGATGTTCAAGGACGGTGCAACGAATGTCATGGTGACCACGTCGATCGCGAAGAAATCGCAGAAGCAAAAGATAGAACCGCCGCCGTGTGACTTGGTCGTCGTCATGGACGAATTGCTGGAAGCGAACAAGCTCTTTGAGTTTGGCAAGCGCGCGGATCCAGTGTCAGGCGTTGTGAAGTACATTACGCAAAATACTGTCGCAGATTTCAAGAGGTTTAGTGCGTTGGTGGCTAAAATGCACGACTTCGTGCAGCTAGACGAGGAACAAAATGCTGCGCAGATATTGAGCCAGACTGCCGCTGCATCAGAAACCAGTGGCAAAATGTCTTCAGACGTGGCTGAACTACTGAACGGCGATAAACCAGCGAGAGACATGCAAGGTCGAATTCAGGTGACACCACGAGTCACTGAAACAGTGAAACCGTATGAAATCGTGAACCAGGACACCGGCGCTGTGCTGAACTTGGGAAACGCGGTGGCGTGTCTGAGCAAGTTCTGCGATTCGCTGCCAGGCCTGGATACGTACGACAAGCGCCCACAGTACATTGTGAAGCGACACCCACTCTCCTCCGGTATGTCTGCATCTACGAAGCAATGCAAAAAGAAGCGACTCAAGTACAATGCAAAGATTCACGACAAAATTGACGACTTGCGTGCTGAAGCGGAGGCAAAGCTGGACGCGGAGCCCGAGAAAGACGCCAGCAGGTTTGAGTTTGCGGCTACGCTCAAACTCCCGATGTCGCTGGGAGTCAAAAAGAAGCTTGCGAGTCACAAAGTTCCGACGTCAGAGGAGGCAAAGGGGATCGTCGCATTCAAAGCTTGCCAAGAGCTGATCAAGAAAGGTCTACTCGACCGTCATTTTCGATCGAAGCTCATTGAAGACCTTGCTGCAACAATCCATCGCGACAAGGATGACGTGAACAAAGCGAACGAGAATGGCGTTGGGGCTCTTGATGCTGCAGTGGATGACACGATCATGATCGATGCTGGTGACGACGTACCTCAGCCCAAAAAACTGCAAGATTTGTCGACCCATAACTCGTACGATTTGCCGCCAGTCAGTGCAGCTGAGCTCAGTCTTCGACCGATTCGAACTCTACTTGGCGAAACTGGAGGTACCAGCGATGCTCCTTGCGTGTCAGTGACAATGTGTTTCTACGGTTTGACGGGTGTGCGGTATGCGATCCTGACGACGAACGAGTTATACACGGGAAACACCAACACCGGCTGGCGCTATGACTTTGCTACAAGTGACGTGATGGAGCCAAACATCCAGCCCGTTACACTCGCAAAGAGTCCAGTGAAGGTTGAGCTGACCAAGCAAGAGCTACAAGACGCGCTTCATTTCCATTTGATCATCATGCGGCTCGCGTGCATGGGCGTTCAAGATGCAATGCGAGACGTGGATATCGCAGGCGATAACGTGTGGAAAGAGTTTTCCGAGCAGAACGACAAGGGGTACCTGGTTGTTCCGAGCATATTTGACGCTGCGACGAAGGCGTTCTCGATCGATTGGGAGTACGTTCGAGATATCCTGGGCAAACCACTCATTCAACCAATCTGGCCATTCCCAGCCGCGTCCGAGTATCCGCAAGATGAGTGGATTGGCGTGCCGACACACCGACGCAACGTCACGTATGTGATCAAGAGCGTGTCCACTCAAACTGCCAAGGATATGAAGGTCGCTTTTGCCGACAAAGAAGCCTGGAACAAGCACATCAAAGAAAGCAAGTCGTCACAAGGCAACCCAATATTGGGTCGGTGGCACACGTCAGAACAGATTATGACAGCCGAAGACGAGCAGCCGCTGCTCTATGGGATCCAAGTCCCGCCGATCGTGCCCATCATTCGGCATGTCATGCAGCGAAACAACGTCGAAGGTAGCATCGCTACATACAGTACGAAGTTCAACGAGCGCCTGCTAATTCCTGAGCTCACTTCACTGCTACGCTTGACGAAGACACGGTACTTCGAAGCCATCGGGATTGTGCCTGTGCTGTATGAATTCGAGCGCAAGTGCCAGATGTCGAACCTGATGGGGAACATCGGGCTGGAGCTGGATATCAGTCTGCTAGACGATGCGACGTCGAAGCCGGCATACGAGCGCTTGGAAATCCTGGGCGATACGTACCTGAAGCTGGAGACATCGTGGTTCATGTACGAGAACAAAAAAAACATCGCGCAGGAAGGTGAATTGACGAGGCTTCGCCGAGACATCATCCGAAACGACCGATTGAACCAATTCGCTCTGGCGGCGCGGTTGCACCACTACATCCTGTATCCTGCAGCGATCGAGCAGCACCCATTCGAGTGCTGGAAGCCATCGTGTATGGGGAAAACGCCAAAGGCCATCGTGGCTCCGTCAAAGTGGATTGCAGATGTGCTGGAGGCAATCTGTGGTGCCTACCTCCTTGGTCAGGGCGAGAAGGGTGCGCGGTACTTTTTGAAGTGGATCGGCGTGAGCTGTTTGGAGGAGCCATTCATGTTCTCGCGCCCGTTCTACCCCGACTGCTTCCCGTGTGAGCTCTACGACGATGACTTCATTGGCGGTAATGGTGTGAACCCTCTCGCTCTTGATTTCTCGATTGCGAGATTCGAAGAGTTGCCGCAGCGACTCGTGTGGCTGCAGCAGAGACTCAAGTACACTTTCAAGAACAAGCGCTTGCTTCTGGAAGCTGTCACCCACTCGTCAGCTGGTCACCTGGAGCTTCAGATGACTGCGAATCGCGATAAGCACCCTGACAGCGGCCAGCAGAAGATGTTTTGGAGAGGCGACTACGAGCGCTTGGAGTACCTGGGAGACGCGATCATCGAGTACCTGACGCTCTCGTATGCATTCTTGCGGTATGACAAGTGGCTTCCCGGCTCGCTGTCGCAATGGAAAAGCGCTACGGTGTCGAACGACGCGCTGGGGAAGACGGCGCTTGCCTGCTTTGGCGTGGACGAGTGCATTTGCGCCGGCGCTGTGCGGATAGACCGAGAGACGATGCAGATTGTCTCTCGAATCGAGCGAAAGTACCCACGCTCCGGAACGAGCGAGGCAACCAGCAACACCAACTTCACTGCGATTTCGACATCTTCGTCGCGGAAAAAAGTCAAAGCGACTGGCACGAACCCGATGTCACTGCCAAAGATGTTTGCCGATGTGTTTGAAGCCCTCGTCGCCGCCGTATTTTTGGATTCGGGCAAAGATCTCCAGACAACGCGGGACGTGTTCCTCGGCCCATTGCTGGACACTGTGGGGAAAGACGCGCTCGCCTACGTTTGCCACGAGAGCGGACTCACGATCGACCAGTACATCGACGACGGAGGCGACCAAGACGAGATCATGGAGTCGCTCTTCAGCGATGAGGACTAACAAGGCATTTTTGCGAGCGTCAGTTCAAACGTGCCAGGCTGCACAAACTTTGGCAAATGCGCTTTCATCGACGGCGCGTTCACGCGCAGAATGAGTTTTGACAAGAGATGTTGAGTGGTTGGTTGCAGGTTAGTGATGTTGTTTTCATTTGCCCCTCTCCTAAATCTGCAGCTCTACCAGTGGCGACATCTGACACCAAGGATCAATTCCGTGGTGGAATTTACCTGCTATGGGCTTGACTGGCATTTGCTTTCGATGTACAGGCTTTAAAAGCGGTAAGCATTCCTTCCCTTTGCGGCGACGGGGTCCAGGAACAGGCCAGTAAGTCAGAATGACTCGTGGCCAGCTGCCTACTTTCGCCGCTTCGTGTGCTTCTTCTCGGCCTCGAGCTCAAAGTCCTCGGCTTCCCGCTCAGCTGAGGCCAGCAGCGACTGAGCGCCTTCGCTCGCGAGAGCGGGCAGTGGCGACGAAGCGCATCGGTAGAGATCGACGCACCCGATGGACGGCATCGGGTCCTTCGCGGATCCTTCGCAGTCGCTCGTGCCATCTCGCACCTTCAGCAGTCTCTCCGCATGGCCTGGGCTCGGCAGCGCCACGTACACCCACTGCTTCCCCTCCCAGTAAACCTGCACTAGCTTGGGGGAATTAAGGTCCAGCGCCCAGCAGATGCACTGCTTGATATGGAACGTCTTCAAGGTCCCGCTCATCGCCGTGCGCACCAGGTGAAGACGCAGGTAGCAGTCTCGTGAGGGAGTCTCGGACTCGTCCGGAAACGGTCCAGGGATGCGAAGCGTATGCGCTGGCAGGAAATGGCTCACGTGGAGCACGTTGCGGAATCGCAGCAAGCGATCATCCGCGTGTCTATTGCCAGTTGCTTCAGCATCGTCCGTCATGGCCATCGTCGAGTTCTCTCCAAGGCTCGTGATGGCCATGTTCGGAATTCCCAGTCCACTGCACACGCGAAGAAACACAAAGCCCGTCATGAACGCGTCGTAGCCGGCCTGGTGCGCCTGGACGCGCTGCTTCTGCTTGTGCAATGACGGCGACGACGGTGTTCTGGACGACGATCCGGGTCGCTCAGAAGGAGGGCCTTTGATGTGGATCTCTGGGCCGTGGAACGGCGTCTTGGAGAGTGCTTCAAAGACTGTCTCCAACGCACTGTGCTGCAGGTTGTTTGCAAACAAGTCCAGGTTCTCCATCGCGTGCGTGACCATCTCCTTTGTGTCGTAGATGCCTCCAGCTCCTTGCTGGCCACCACCCGAGTCAAAAGCATCGTCGCCGCTGATCCACGCGTTCATTTCATGGAGAAACTCGGAGCAGCGCGTCGGCAGCGGCTGGTGGAACTTTTCAAAGCATTGCATGAGGTCAAGCAGCAGGTTGTGGCCGACAAGCGGCTTTCTCGAGTTCACGAGCAGGTCCATGACTTCAGTGAACCCGGTCAGTTCGATGTTGCGCTCGCGGAGCTATACGATTGGAGCCATAGACAACATAGAGATCACAGAGTTAGCTCGATGGCAAGACAGCTTCATAGAACGTCCCATTGAGCGCACACCTCTTGCTGCGAAATCTGCTCGTAGGCGTCCAGCAAACACCGCTTCTCCTTCGTCGAGTTGGTCGCCACGAGCCGCACGCGCCGCTTCCACGGGTTCTGCTGCACATCCTCACCGCTGTTGTCGCCCTTGCAGTCAAACACCGCGACGTTCGGGAAGCTCTTCTCCAAGTGCTGCACGAGCACGTGGCGCCGAAATGGCGCCAGCGGCTCACTCAGGAAGACCGCGCTCGGCCAGTCACAGCGCAGTTTGCCCTTGAGATCGTGCTCCAACCCAGCGTCAAGGAATCTCCTGGCGGCTCGCAGCTCTGCTGCCGACGATGCTGGTGTGGCGACCATGCCCGGCTTTCCATTAGCAGCACTGTCATCACCGTAATCAATCTCACCACGCTCTTCGGGTTCCATGTCACCAGCACCAGCACCATCACCGCCTTCGTCGTCTTCGCCGTCGCACACGTCGTCGTCGTCATGGGAGTCTTTGCGGCTGCTTCGGTTGCTGTTGCCGCCGCCGCGACGACGGCCACCTCGGGTGTCGCGCCGGCCGCCGTGCTTCCGGGCGCTAAACTTGTGCGCCGCGAAGCGCTTCTTGATCTTCTTGGTCATGTCTTCGAGGAACTCGCGCGTGTCGGCCGTGATGTTCGCGGGCACCGCCGGGTCGAACTTGCGCAGCACTTCCGGTTGCGCCGAGGACGCCAACAGCCCGCAAAACTGTTTCTGGTCGGCGTGCGAGAGGTAGCTCACGCCGTCGTCGATCCACGAGTTGAGGTCGAAGCCATGGTCGCGAATGTACTGGAGACAGCGCGGCTGCACGAGGAAGCGCCGGTCCGGGAGCTCGCTCGTCTCGATCTTAGCGAAGCGCGGGAAGACCGGGAACTGGAACGTCTCGACGTCAAAGCGCCGCGCGTCGCTGTCCCACGAGAAGCAGCTCAAGCCGAACTGCACGAGCGGGAACTGCTGCGCGTTCGTGCGGAACTGCTCGTAGCGCTCCTCGATCGAGTCCATCATGCTCGGGCGGCAGCTGCGCAACATAACACATATATAACAAGCGTTAGCAAACGTAATGGCCGTAGAACACGAGCATACAATACAGCACATGATAGAGATCGAGGTGGCTGGGCGGCTATGGGCTTCCTTCTACGCAGCTCAGCCACAGCGCAAAAGAGAGTGCGAGAAGGATCCACGTGCGCCGACCACGACCGTAACACCACCAGCAGTGCAGCTATTAAAACACGTACTCTTGCAGCGAGAGCCCGCCCATCTCCGTGTCGATCGCCACGAACGAGCAGCCGCGAATGACGGCGCGCAGCTTGGGCAGCGCCGCCGCGAAGCGCTGCCGCCCGATCTCCTCAACGTGCATCTCCGCCTTCATCGCAAACAAGCATGAACACAACATTCGAGCACTGAAAACAAAGTATTTTGTTTAATGCAGCTTAAAAAAGGAAAAAAAACACAGCTTCAAAAAAATAGAAAATGTTCAATATGTCCCAGTTCGCTTGAAGGTTGCTTTATCATTCGCAATAAAGCTGTTTCACTCTCTTTCTCGTGCTGTATGGCCGTATGTGGCAGGCGTTATTCGTATTTCTTGTCATGCCCCTGTCTCTTTTTTAATCTCTTCTCACATTACCAGACACTGCCAAAGCCTTTTTTCCTTTACCCCTTGAGCTTGTCGAGGCAGCGCAATCCCTGCTCGTCGTAGTCCTTCTTCAATATCCAGAAGTCGTCGTTGTCCTTCATGACGTCGGCGAGGACACTGCCGCCCAGGAACACCAAGTGTTTGCGGCGCGGCGGGTCGTTGATGCGCAGACGGAACTTGCTCAGGCGCGACTTGTCGCCCTTGAGCACGTCCTTCAGGTACCGGTCCTTGATGTCCTTCTCGAGGCGACTCGGCAGGCCAGGGTACATGCTCGAGCCGCCCGAGAGCACGATGTTCTTGAAGAACTCGCTGCGGAGGTCAATGTCGGCTTTCATGCACATGTCGAAGACCATGTCGCTCAAGCCGGCGCCCTCGACGTCGATCAGGCTCGGGTTGAAGAGCGCCTCGGGGGCCTCAAAGCGCTCGCGCTCCAGGCGGATCTGACGGCCGTCGGGGAGCGTGTACTGCTCTTCGAGCACGGTCGTCTCGTTCGCGAGCTTACGCTCGGCCTCGGGGTCGAACGCGACGTAGCAGAGCTTTTCCTTGATCTGGCGCACCGTCTCAAAGTCCGCCGTGCGGTTGAACGCGTAGCCGCGCAGCAGCAGGAGCTTGATAAGGTACTGTGTGATGTGACGCCCCGCAACGTCCAGACGGCAGATCAGGTGCTGCGGCACGTAGCCTTCGTAGACCGGCACAACGTGCGTGACGCCATCGCCCGTGTCGATCACGACGCCCGTGACAATGCCCTGCGCGTAGAGCGTGAGCATGGCCTGGGTTGTAATGTTCGTGCCTTCAAAGCCGTACTTCTCAAACATAATTTCCACGAGCTTCTCGCGGTTGCGCTTCGGGTTGAGCGGCGGCTCGGTGAGCAAGATGCGGTGGCCGGCCGCCGGGTCGATACCCAGGCGCTCCTTGAACGTGTAGTCCCAGAGCTTCTCCATGTCGTCCCAGTTCTTCACGATGCCGTTCTCCACGGGGTACGAGATCTCGAGATTCGAGCGCACGGCCGCAGCCTCGTCGCCAAACATAATGTCCTTAAGCAGAATGTCTTTCTGCACGGCCTCCTCGGCGCGCAGGATCGGACGTCCGACGAGCGACGGGAAGATGCATTTCGGGAAGTTCTCCGCCGCAAAGCCCACTTTCACGAACTGCAGACACACACATACACATACACAGCAGCGGGCAGGTGAGTCATGCGTATATGGTCAAGTGGAGAAAGAGGGGGCGGTCTCCCCATCGAGCACGAAAGCGAGACGCGTTCAGTTAGTACTACGAGCCATGAACACACAGATAGTCACAGCACATACCCCCGTGCCGTTGTCGCACACGACGATCTTGTTTGCTGCGACCATCTTGATTCTCGTGTGCTGCTTGAGCGCTCTCTTTTTTCTTCTTCCAGCCACACGACGAGCGTCGCTGTTGTCACTCTCGTAGCTCTTCTCTTCTTCGAAGCTCAAGAAGCACAATCACATGCACGGGATCCTGAATACCCAGTTTACAGTACAAGAGGCCATTATTCGATGTGCTAAATACATTTAAGGTATATTACTTGTAGTGTATAATTAGTAGCCCGAGTAGGGTATACTTCGCTAACGAAGGACACTTTGAGAGGCTGGCAACGACGATGAAGATGATGATGCCAACGCAAGTCGTCGGCCGTCGCTTTGCTGCTGCCGCAGCACGCCGCACGCCCCAGCAAGCGCGATGCACCAGTGCTTTCTCTACCAGTGTTGCTACTGGTGCGCGCAGCCTATCGACTGGCGCTGCAGCTCTTGCGTCACGATGGAGCCAGCAGCAGCAACAGCAGCGATCGAACAGCCACGTACCAATGGCCACTGCCGCCGTCGCAGCAGCTGCGATAGGCATGGGGTTCGCGGCGACAGTGTACGACCCCGCGCAGTGCGAGGAAGGCCATGTGGAAGGTGGCTACACAGTCAACCCGATCCAGAACGTCACGGCGCTGCTGCGTCTCTACGAAGAGATCGACAAGAACATGGAGGTGCTCACGAACCGCATGCTCGCTGACCTCAAGCAGCGCGTCGACAAGGTACCGTATCTCTTGCTCAAGTGTCTCTGCTGACCTCATATGGCAGTCTTGTATCTAGAGATAGCGTATATTGACAGCCCTGTACTAAATGCAATGGCTGGCTGCAGGAGAAAGAGGCGAACAACGGCAGCATGAAGCTCGCGCCCGAGCAGCTTGCTCTGCACATGAGCATCGAGTTTGAGACGACGCTCGAGAAGGTGCAGAACGCGGTCTTCCGCAACAACTACGTCAAGAAGGCGCACGTGGCCGAGGCGATGCAGCAGCTGATCGATGGCAAGCTATCTGGCGGCGGTACGGACGGCAAGATTACGCCCGCCGAGGCCGAAGCGATCGGCGGCTTTGTCTCGCGCCTCGGCCGCATGCGCTGGAAAGTCACGGGCTCGCGCCAGCCACTCATTCCGACCCACCAAAAGGCTGTACGTCTTGTTTGCTTGTTTGCTGTTTTGAACTTGTGCTTGCTGACTTGCTCGACTTGTTGGCACAGTTGGTGAAGGACGACAAGCCGAGCGTGGAGCTTGCTGTCGTGTTGAAGGTCATGGAGGAGCTCATCCCATCGCTCACGGGTGAAATGGAGGATATCGCGAAAAAGCTGCTCAAGAGCGGCGCGCAAGAAGCCGACCGTCGCGCACAGATCTCGCAAGAGTACATTCGCCGCTCGGGTGAGCTCACGGCGCAGATTTGCGCAAAGTACAAGATCGACTTGCGCGAGTTCCAGCAAGCGCTGATTTTCTACCACGACGACGCGGACTTTGAGCAAGTGCTTGCGCGCCTCTCGATCGAGCAGCAAAAAAAGTAAGTGGGAATGTGTCTTGTTTCTTGCGTCGCTGGAACCAGCAAGCTTGTTTGTTTGTTTGTTGTTGTTACTTGCTATGTGGGTTGACTACTGTTACATTGCTTCCGTATCTTACTTGCTTCTTGTGCTTGCTTGCTTGTGTTTGCTCACACAACTGACTGACTTAACTCCTACTTATGTTCCTATGCTACTTGCTTGTTTGTTATCTCTCTCTTGTAGATTTGTGACCTTGGGTTTATAAGACGATATGATATCTTGAATGTGGATCATGAGCAGCTCAATGAGATCGATCTCCTGCAATAGAAGCGTTCTTCCTTTCACTCCTCAGTGTCTTTTTCATTGCCTTCGCTTGCGTCTCGCTCCAGACTTTCGTTCCCACTGTGTGTGGCTGGGTAGCTGGTCATTCGCTGCCTTCGACGACGACGCCACCAGCTGTGGTCTGAATCTTTAGAAGCGTCTGCGGGCCGAGAGGTGCATTGCTTCTTTCTGCGACGCGAGCACGCGGCTGTAGACCGACGCGGCGCTGCGTCTCGCGCCTGAGATTGCATCCGCCGCCGCAACTCTGCAGGAAGAAGGTGCGTGACGCGAGAGGTGGTGCGTGAGTGGGCGTCGGAGCTGCGCGATCGCGGCCATCTGGGTGCGTCGCGTCATGAGCAAGTCCCAGAGCTTGCACACCTTGCACTCGTTATTATTAATCGCTGGTGCACTAACGGCAGCGGGCGGGCACTGGTGGTTCTCGTACGTGTGCATCAGACGGCGCGTCGAATGGCAGAGCGAGCTCCCGCAGGCGTCCCCGGCGCGGCAGTGCTGCACGTGGTCCATGCCGCGCTGGAGCGACACGAGCTTGGCTTCCCACTGCTTGCGCAGCGCAAAGGCCACCGCTGGACTGCGCTGGTGTTGATGCTGGTTGAGATTATGTTGCTGTTGGTGCTGGGTCTCCGATTCATGATGGTTGCTGGTACGCGGGGTGGTGGAAGAAGGAATCGGGGACGTCGCTGGCATTGGGATCTCGAAAGGGAAAGTGAGCTTTCGACTGCAACTGATGCACAGCAGCAGACAGACAGGCAATGCGCAATCCCAACGGAGCTGCGTGCGATAGAAAAGGCCCGATGGTGGGTCCTGGCCTTCGAGAACGCGTATTATATAAGCGCTTTTGCATGCTCATGCAGCTCAAGCTTCTTCCAACACCTCCTGGCCGCAAATATATTCGCAGAAAAAGAGAACCGGTGCGCGTCACTGACTCCGAAAGAGAATACATGTCCTGTAACAATTTATATACCATTGGGAATGATTATGGATATCTCTTCAAATATACAGATACAAATACTAAGAATGCCTGTCTATTTGTATACCTTTCAAATGAGTTGCAATCATATTGATCGGTTTCAAAAGGTGTTGAAATCGTGTCTGAGCGCGTCATTATGTGCACTACTGTTATCACCGTATTAAGTGCGATCCAGCTCAGACCCAGCATAACGACACTTTTTATCTTATAAAGGGGATGATAACGACATTGAAAGCACCAGCAATAGATGCAATCAATCGCGTCATTAGTGAATGATTAAAACTGCATTAATATTGGGAGGTACTCACACTTTTTCTAGATCTGATTAAGAGTGAAGCCAGAATTTACAAGAAGTATCGATTTATGCGTCTTCTATTTTGGCCGAAGACTTTCCGCGGTCCGTAACGCCAGGTGAGAATAGTACCCGCATGCGCAAACCCAGCACCCAGGGATGGGAACCAGAAATGCAAAAAAAGGAGCCAGAAGCTCACAAGAACTGCAGACGAATGTGGCCGCGGGCTTTTTCTCCTTGCCACTGGGAAGCAGCGCGCGGCACACGTGGCCAAAGCTGAAGGCCCAAGACGCGGTCTTGGGATCGACGGCCCGCTGCTTCCATTCAGTTCGCCCAGCCGGCTACCCCACCCAGATGAACACGACCGCGGGCCGCAGAGAACGATCGACGTGGACGAATGAGACTGAAAACAGCCGGCGAGCAAGCACAATGACGGAGAGATGGAGGGTGGAGACGAGAAGAATAATCCTTTGATGGCAAGGACGACCGCGCAAGCAAGCGAGCGAGGCGCTGTTTTAACTGTGGGTGCATTTGCTGTTTTGGGGTACGAGAGAGGGAGGCAGCTCGCAGCCCGGAGAGCGACAGGGAGATCGACCAACCGCAGTTCATGGATCTTGACGAGAAGAGTGTTCCTGTGGTGCGAGTTGCAGTGCGTGTGGCGAATGCGAGAGTGAGAAATGAAGCACGTGGTGGCAGGCAGGCAGGTGCAATTTGGAATTGCTGCCGAGAGCGAAACCGCTATGCTGTCTTCTTGAGGTGAGCGAGCGAGTGTCATTGATTTGTGAACCGTGCGCAATGTGGCCAGCCCTCCTGCGCAAATCTGCAATTGCAGAGCAGCCAGTCACTCGAGCGCCACTCGAGCGCATTTACGAAGCAGATGCCAGCAAGGTAGATTTCTCCATCGGAAGCTCTACTCGTTCAACCTCATGTGACTGGCTGAATCCATAAAGCGTCCTTATAAAACGGTGGAGACACGGGTGGACCGCTGCTCGGTCTGAGCGCGCCAGGCTTCACGCTAACGGTGCTGTATGCTCTCCGTCTTGAACACCATTTCGATGATTTCTTAAATGCTCTTCACGTTCTCTCGTCCTGCTATTATATCATGAGAGCTTCGAGCGGATTGTCTTCCACTAACGTGAGTCCACACACTTGGCACTGAGCACAGCAAGCAACTGAGGGAGGCCAACGAATCTTACACTACCACAAAGTCCTCCTATTCTCAAAGCCCGTAAGGTCCAGACACGAAGCAGCTGGAATTGATAGGAGTTGCCGCTCAAGCTTCAACACTCAAGCTCCAACGTGACGTAGTGAGTGATGATATTACTTGATGTTTGTATACTGGTGTCACGATTTTGACCTGCAAGCGTAGCCCAAGCATACAAATTTCAAGAGTCGTCACGCCCAAAAAATATGTCAGCGCGTACAGTGCTTCTGCAAGCACCCCCCATGAGGTATTAATACAGAAAAGGAGGTTCTCCTCCCCCTCTTTGTCTGCATCACGAAACAGTCAGAAGCCTCCAAGACAGAGACGACAAACAGGTGCAATATGGACGAGATCGCGCTGCTACAGCAGCAGCTGGCGGCCGTGCAGCAACAGGAGTCGGCGCTCAAGCTCTCGGACCACAACGTGATCGACCTGCTTATGAAGCTGCAGCAGCTCAGCAAGATCCAGGTCGTGCACACGCTCACGGGCAAGCAGTTCCTCACGCCGACGCAGATCGAGCGCGAGATCCAGGACTACGTGACGCTCAACGCCGGGCGCATCAGCATGGCGGAGCTGCAGCAGCTCATCAACATCGACCGGTCCTACGTCGAAAAGTACGTCGCGCAGCTCGCGCGCAACAAGAAGAGCAGCGGTGGGAGCTCATACTTCGTCGTCAACAGCGGCGAGGAAGTGGTCACGAGCTGGTACCTGGATGCGATCATGGAGGACACGAACACGCTGCTGCAGGAGTCTGGAACGAGCACGATCGGTGAGCTCGCGCAGCAGTACGGCTTCGCGGTCGAGTACATGAAGGACGTCGTGTTCTCGCGCATTGGCACGATCCTGCAGGCCCAAGAGCGCAACAACGTGCTCTACACGCACTCGTTCGTGGCGAGCCAGAAGGCGCAGATCCGCGGCGTGTTTAGTGCGATCACGCGCCCAACGTTCATCCCGGACATCGTGCGCACGTACCGCTTTGAAGAGAAGGTTGTGGAGGAGTATCTCCAGGAGCTCATGCAGAAGCGCGTGCTCATGGGCACGCTGCGCGGGCGCGAGTACGTGCCCTACGTGTTCATTGAGGCGCAGCGCGAGAGCATGTACTCGTTCTTCCAGCAGAATGGGTACTTGGACCACGCGCGCGCATTGCAGTTGCAGGTCACGCGTCCCTACGATTTCCTGAAACGGCGCTTTGCAGATGCGATCCCGCTCAAGGACTGCGTCGTGAGCCAGGCGCTGTACTTGCAAGTCGAGGGATCGATCGAAGCTGCCGTGAACGAGGCCTCGTTTGTTGACCTACGTACGATTCTGCCCAGCGCGATCGCGTCGAACGACGTTGCAATTTTGTTGACAAAGTCCCCGTCGCTGGCGCGCGGCTCGAGTGACGCGTTCCAGGTCAACGAGGTTTTTGCCGTGAGCAAGGCGTTCTTTGACGCGGCGGTCGAGAAACTCAAGGAGGACGCGTCCGTGAAAGCCTTGAAGGCCTCAAAGCAGCAGCAGCGTTCAGTGGGCAGTATGTCAACTCAACAGAAGCAGACGCAGCATGACGATGACGACGACGACTTATCAGACGACGACTTTGGCGGGAAGCGTGGCGGTGGCAAGCGAGGCAAGAAAGCGGGTAAAGCGTCATCAGCAGCTGCTATTGAAGCGAATGCTACGGCGGGCGACAAGAAGGCGAAACGTGGTGGTAAGGCAGCCAAGAACGCAGCTCCAGAAGAGACAGCTTCAGGCAAAGCCAAGGGCGGCAAAGGCAAGAAGGGCAAGAAGAGCGATGATGCCGTATCGAGCGCTTCTTCAAAGCGCTCAAGCGCTGCTGGTGCTGGTTCGCCATCTGGTGCGTCTGTATCTATCACTCCGTCTCGAGATGAGCTTTTCGAACTACTGGTCTCCTGGTTTCCTCAGATTGAAGATGACGAAGAGCTCCTCGATGGCGTCGCCGACCACTTGGAGTCGCAGATCGACGCCATCTACACAAGTGCGCTGAGCGCCTCGCTTTCAAGCATCATTCGAGGTGATGCGGCCTCACTGCGTGAGCTGCGAAAGAAGTTTGAGGACAAATTCGACGACTTGCTGTCGCTGCTGCTCGTGTACGAGAAGGGCTTCAACAAGCTCGAGATGAACGTCGACGCGAAGAACAGATCGGACATGGAGCAGTTGAAAGTGGTCGAGAGCCATATCCTGTCTTCGGCGGGTGTTGAACTGACGTCGCTGGTCACGAGCTTTGTCGCCGAGTCGAACAGTCTTGAGCTGGACGGCGTGCCTTCGTTCACTCCACCAAAGGACGAGGATGTAAGTGCGGCATCGAAATTGTCGGCAAATGCGTTGATGACCTACCTGAGCGATGAAAACAAGAAGGCGCTCGAGAGCAACCTGCCAGCGCCCACTGCGAGCGCATTGGTGCGACTCTGGACGTTCTCGATCGCTGGTCGCCGCTCGCTGAGCGACTTTATGCTGCACGTCCCAGTGCTGGCGGATGCGCTGAGCATGCCTTTGCGCAAAATGGACCGCAAGAAGGAGCGCCAAGTGGTCTTTGCCTACCGCCAAGGCGTTGTCAGCGAGCTGGAGCAAGCTGGTGGTGAGGAGAACAGCGTCGCGGTGACGACAGCGCTGCTGTTGCAGCTGCTCTTCCAGCAGTCGACGGGCTTCCCAGCGACGCTCCCCAAGGACTCGGTCTCGTTTGGCAAGATGGTGCTAAATGCATTCCGGTCGTCGATCCCAGAGGTGCCGATGGCGAAGTTGGATGCGCTCGTGTCGCTTGCGCAGGAAGACGCCAGCGCTCAAGAACAGGGCTTTTCGGAGCTCGTGGAAGAGGTTCGTGGACTCGTGCTCGCGAAAGACATTGCGTCTGCTTGATAATATGCGTATGCTTCTGATACAACGATTGACTTGGCATTGTCAATAAACGCTTGGGGGTTGTGATTCATGAAGCTAGAGGAATTGCTCTTTTGTACTTCCTCAATAAAAACTCATGCAGAAGATCTAAGCTAAACTAAAAGGAGTGTTTAGAGCTGATAACGAGGCGCCCCACAATCAAACTGATTTGAAGCCATTCGTGACGAACGTCAGCTCATCGAGATTAGTTGACGCCTCGACCTTGCACCGCTACTTGGGCATCTTTACTATACACGATTTCGATTCGGCTGGTGCGGTGAGCTCGAGCAATCTAGTCTAACGAGGCTTGCTAAACCAGTTGCTGCTTTGATCGACCTTGCTGTATTTCAGGCTGTCAAATGTTGGCGACTTGTCCACAAGCGTCCAGTCGTCACCCTAAGAGAACAAGGCAAAGCGTTATTCCTCTGATACACAATCTCATACTTAAAAGTGGTGAATGTGGCTTACCTTCGGGCTCGGTGATGCGTCCTGGAAGTGACGTCTCTGCTGCTGCACGATACGTTTCTGCATGAATCGATCCATCCGCGGGGAGCGATCGGAGCGTGGAGGCTGACGGTAAGGCACATACATCGTCTCTTTCACGTCGATCAAGTCGTCATCCAAGTCAATCGTGTACGTCGCTGCTGCTGCCGCGTTTGCGTTTGTGTTTTGCGCGCGATGGTACGGCGAGTGGCGTCGTGGCGTCATCACCAGCGCGGCATGCGCGATTGGTCTGCGGTCCTCAAACGTGTCCGCGCGTTCTTCATCCTCATCATCGTCTTGCGGTTCATCGTCACTGTCGACGCCGTCGCTCTCATCGTCCGAGAACTCGTCGCTTCTCGCGAGTTCGCTCAGCTTCTGCAGGTCCGTCGAGTGCGCCTTGCGCCCACGAAGCGCGCGCTGGTTCACCGAGCGGAACGCCGGTGACAGCTGCAGCGTCATGTTGCCGAACGCGTTTTCGCCCGCGTGCATCGAAACAGTGGCCATGCTTGCTGATTATGTGGTGTCGTTTCTGCAAGTGGCCGAAGATGGTTGCTCTTCTCCTTCCCGGACCTTCTTTCTTCTTCTTGGGCTTGTCTCGGACGCGGAAAATTGGCGAATGCGGGCTCCTGAACCAGCCGCACGCCCACAAAAGAGAAACGCGGAAGAACAAACAGCAAGTGGCTCGAAAAGCCGTCGTCGACGTCATTCTTGGGGATGGCTCAAACACACAAACTGGTGCGGTCCAGTTCTCAGGTTTCTGAGAAGTGCAACTGTACATGGAGAATTCAATATTCATCTATCGACATTTTGCTATAGGAATTGTATTAGACAATCGAAAGTTGAAAAATGCGTTGGAAAGTCTTCGAAGTTGAAGTAGAGTGATGGTCGCGCGACACTCAGAATGCGGGCTCGTTCGCTTGTGACAACAGCACGCCGTACACACACAGCAAAGCTGCTGCCAGATGGTGGCGACGGTCAGCTCACATTCGCCGAAGCGCGCATGCTGCGTGGTTCCTGCCGCCGATTGACCTGCATGAGAGACCGACTGCATATGTGTCAGCGAGCCAGAGGTCTCTGAAGAATTCCAGCTGGTGCAATACAGGTCAGGCTCTTGTTCACTCACTCATTCGCTTTCGTTGTTTTCACATGATGTCGCGTGCATCAAAGGGGATGCGATGATGGGCAGGCGGTCCTATCACATCTCTGCGATTCGCATCATCATCACCATCACCACAGCGTTGCAATGAGCTCTCGACCTCGTAACCGAAACGCCGCAGCTCGTTTGCAATCAATAATGAACTTGCAGGTTGCGTTCTCTGTGTCGCTCTTTCATCGAGTATAAAGTCTAGCATCTTGAATGTTCTCATCTGGTGACGAGCTGCACTCCAGCCTCGATGCACGCACTCCGCGCTGCTTGCCTGCACCAACCACATGAAAAGAAACGGATCTGAGAAACGACTGGCCAAGCTCGCGAACGCTTGGCCTCCGCACCAATGGTCGCTCTGATCTGCACATGGAGCATTGCTGTTTCTCTGCTTCAAAAATCGAAATCTTTTGGCTTCAAGACCTGGTTTCCTGATCTGAATTGCGCGAGGTAAGTCGCTTTTGTGCGATGATGAGATGATGAATTCACGAGAAAAATTTCTTGGTACACGGGTGTTCATCGCCCAAGCCTGTCGTGCAAGTCTGAGCGGGAGTCACATGCATTTTCGGTCTCACATCTTGGCATGCTCTTGGCAGATGGTGAACAAGAGAACGACTGGCTATCAGAGCCCACAATATGTGTTACGAGCATCTGGCTTCGTGTGCACGATTTACGTAACCAGACTGTGAAGTTTGTTCAAGTTGCAGTACGTTACGTGGGCTATGCAGCAGATACCAAGACGCGAGGCCATTTATTCACCCAGGCAAGATGCTGTCAAAGCCTCTCGATGCTGCACCAGCCGAAGACGAAGTTGACGATGCTGCCGCCGTCGCCCGCAAGTTGTTCTTCTGCTGGATGACCGTGCGAAAGTTTTTTGGGATGTCATCGGGGTTGTGGATCCTTCGAAAGTCCACGGATTGGTCGTGTCGTGTGCGCACCGACGACCTTTTCGGCAGCAAACCGCCCATATTGCGCTTCTCACGGGTCTTGATCAGTGGAAGCGTTCGCGCCCCCATTCCGACCGAGCTCGCTGTCAACAGCGCAACATCGGATACGCCGGGACCATTGGTGGGGCTCATCATAGGCGAAATTAGAGAACCGAAAGCGCCGCCACCACCAATCTCGTCCTCGCCGATCCGAAGACTTTGCATTGGAGGCATCGGAGAGGTCTCGCTCCCCATTGCGGCTGGAACCAGCGTCCGTCTACAAGAACGCATAAAGCATGGTAAGGAATTGGCAGTTCGAGGAGCTCATCTGGTGACAAGTCGAGATGCACTCACCTTCGAGGCGAGCCCTTTGCGCTGCCTGTGAGCCGAGCAGCTTGCGACTGGTTATGGGCTGCGACGAGCGCATCCTGGCACTTGAGTCTCGCCAGTGAGATCGCGCCGTTCAGCGATCGCAGCAGGTGAGCAGCTCCGCTTGTGTCAATCAACGTATACAGCTTCTTGTCCGGTTTGCTCTAATGAGGCACACAAGTTACCGACACTTAGATTGAGACCAGTGGACCATGGAGAGCAGTAAGAGGGTGCGAGACTTACTGGATCGACAGGATTCATGCAGATCGCGCTCACACGGAAGCACGTCTGGCCCTCACTGATGATGATGTTGCCCCACATATAGGCGCACAAAATCAGTTCAGCACACCCAGCCATCCATACAAGCACAAATGAGATCTCACTCTCTCTAGAAAGCACACACGTACAGGAACATGCGACCGATGAACTGCGAGAGCAGCGTCTGCTTGGTCCACCCGGCCTTGCGCACAAAGTCGCTCATCTCGATAACCTTGAGCACGGGCGTCTTGCATCCGTTGCCGTCCCAGCACGAGATCTACAATGGCACAGTACAGCCAGGTAAGTGGACCTTTATGTATTGAAACAAAAACCTACAGGTTGACATCACTCACCTCTCCGCGCGTGACCTTGACGACCGTGATGAGCTCCGTGATGTCGCCCGTGCTCTCCGAGAGTTTCTGTTGCAGGAACGGCAGCGAAGCTAGCGATTCTCGTGTACCAGAGTCGCTATTGTTATTGCTGCCACCGCCACTTCTGCTGTCCCGTCGACTCGTCATGATGGCGTTGCTGCTCGTTCCAAACGCGCTGCTGGTCATCCAGTCACTCGCTCCTCCTGTTGCCCCAGTTGCTTCACCACCATTCACGCTGTTCTCCTGTCGCTTGGCGTTCATGTTCATCACGCGTGTGCGATGACCAGAGACACAAATCCACACTTCTCCTGGCTTGGGCATCGAGTCTTCAAGCAGAAACGTCTCCTTCGCCTCGTTCCCATTCGAGTTAAGCGTCGCGATCGAGAAGCAGCGAATGAACCGCCTCTGAGATGATGAAGCGGGCTCCAATGGTAACGAGAGGCCAGATGGCCACACACAGCTCGAGACACTCGCTGCATACGAACTCGGTCGACCGAGTTGCCACGCGTGGTGCTTGCCAAAGCAGCCCACGAGCACGCCGTCCAGCGTCCAGATGCTCACCTCGCCATTGCCACAAGCCAGCAACAAGTAGAGCTCTGAGACGCGTGCGTTCTCGATAAAGTCCGCACAGAGCACTCTTGCTTGGCCCAGACGCCACTGGCAGCAGAACTCGAGCAGCACGCCATCGTGCTCTGGGGCGATGCTCAGATCCCATACCTTGATAAAGCCCGCAGCGTCACCGGTCACCAGGTGCGTATTGGTCTTGTCACACCTGAGCGCCGTGATGGTCTCGTCCTTGGGATGCTCGAGCTTGATCACGGCCTGTGTGGTCATAGATCGATCGATGCACACGAGCTGGTCGGTCTCGCCGCTGGCGAAGAGCATTTCGAGCTTCTGCGCGTAGAACATCGTATCGATCGAACCCGAACTCTGGTGGAGCTTGGACACGAAGTCCCCCGAGTTGAGCGACCAGAGCAGGATCTTGCCGTCGAGCCCGGCCGTGGCGATGTACGCTGGCGGGATGTACACGAGCGCGAGCACGTCCATGGTGTGACATTTCGTTGGGTTCGAGGCCAAAGTGCGCTTGTTGGGCAGCACGTGGACGGGGAGCGCCTCGGATTCGTCGTTCTTGTCGGCCCAGACGAAGATGTTGCGGTCCCAGCCGACCGAGCAGACGAACCGCTGGCAGATAAAGTCGCCCATGCCCACGCGCAAATTGCGCTCAATGTCGAGGATGCTCGTCACCTCCTGCTGCCGGTACCGGTTCTTCTTGAGATGCGGCTGTGGTGGGCACTGGAGTCCATTGAGAGCCTCAGTGGCTGGCCCCTTCTGTGTGGGGGAAGTGGGGATACTGGCGGCGTCCGCATCGATGGACCACTTGCGTGATGTTGACACAGCCGGTTCTCGTGGCGCCGACTCGTCGTGGCCGCGGTCAAGGCGCAGCTTAGTCGGCGAAGGCAGGTCAGCATTCTCAATGGGGCCACCACGTCGTCCTTCTTGGTCAACGCCGAATGACGCTGGCAGGATCATGATATCGCGCACTTTGCGCTTCGTAGGCGATCCAGCAATTGCGTTACCAGATGGCGAGGCATCCGTGCCGGAGTGGTCGTCCGAGGTCGTGGTTGCCGCTGTAGAGGAAGACGGAGCCGCTGAGGTTAAGGTGCCACTCGATACGTCTTCGTGTTTAAGGAACTGCTTCACGAGCGCACCATTGCTGAAGTTCCACATCTTGAGCATATTACCGTCATGGCCGCCCGTGAGCAGCCGCCGGCCCGGGTAGTCGAACGAGATGGCCGTCACGGGACTCTGTCGGTGCGCGTTTGCAAAGCTGCAGATCTCGTCCCCGGTCTCCGCCTACAGTTTATCAACATTATTAGAAAGTGATGAGCTAACCCAAGTCAGAGAATCCACACACATTCCACAAATCAGCTATAAGAGCGAGGAGGTACGTACGCTCCAGGTCTTGACGATCGACTCGGAGCTCATTTCGGCGGTCACGACCTGGTGGAAGACGCTGTTGTAGCTCGCGATGCACATCGGCCGCTCCTTGGCCTCGTCCTCCTGCTCCTCGTCAGGTTGGACCTTGAACGGCCACCGTGTGAGGTGCGTTGTCCCAGAGATCAAACATGGGTACTTTGAGTCGTACAAGAGCGCTGAGATGCGATTCTCCGACCCACCGGTGCTCTTATAGCGGTCCACGAAGGTCTGGAGACACCGGTGGTTGCGCACGTCCCAGACTTTGAACGTATTATCAGACGAGGCTGAGATGATTTGGTAGTTGTCGTCGTCACTCGCGAGGTGAAGCACCGAGGACGTGTGACCTCGTAAGGTCGCCACGGCCCGCTGCGACGAGTACGGGTTCCAGATCGAGATGTCGCGCTCCATGCCGCAGCTCGCGATCAGCCGCGTGCTCGAGCACCAGACCAGGTCAAAAACGCCCTTCTTGTGCCTCAGGTACTCGAACTTCACGACCATGCGGTCAATGTCGATGATCGAGATGTTGGTGTCCAGCGACGTGGCCACGATCGCGCGGATGTCGTTGACCCACTTGACACGCGTGACCCAGTCCGTGTGCTTCTTGAACTTCGTACGCGACGAGAAGCCCTGGGCTTCCAGTGACGCGCTACCGGCTGCGTTCGTTGAGTTATTAACCCCACCGGTGCCGATCGAGCTACCTGAAGATGTGCTCCCGGCCGTGCTCGTGGTCGAGCGGCCGTCGCAGGCCATCCACTGGTTCGAGCACGTCATGACGGTGATTCCGCCCGTGTCGTCGCCGACCACGAGCGCCTCGCGGTCGTCCGCGGGCTTCTCGACGTACTCGAGGCAGAGCGGGATGCACTGCTTTTTGGAGTACTCGTTGATATCGCCGATGAGTTGGCCCGAGCTCAGGTCGTAGATTCCCAGCGTTCGGTTCATGGACGCAACCGCGAGCCGGTTGGAGCGTCGCATGACGCAGCAGTCCGTGAGCCAGTTCTTGCCCGTGGTGATGGTGTTCTGGAACGCCATCGTGTTGGCGTTCCATGTGCGCACGCTGCCGTCCTTGCTCGCTGTCAAGTAGAGATAGGGCTTCTCGAGCCGCAGTACGCGCGTGATGATGTCCTTGTGATGGTTCAATGGGCGAACAGCCGAGCCCTCGCCGCCACCACCGGTGCTGCTGCTGTTGTTGCCACCACTACTGGCGTCCGCGTGGTCGCCGAGCTTGTCGGGCTGCGACGTCTCGTAGTACGAATTGCAGTCGTCGCCGATGAACTCGGAGCCATTGTCGCTGCCGCTCAGGAACATGTACTACTGGACAACAACAGCATTGTCAGTACCGGTAACACAAATCACTATGGGGTCAGCAGCTCAAGATGAAAATTCACAGACATTCGTGAGCTCATCCCAGTCGACGGTCCCATCCGAGTTGGCGTCGATCTTCTGGAACCTGAATGGAGGTTCACATACAGAAGCACACAACCATAATCAGTAGGCATAGCCAAGCTAGAGCCAAGCAACGAAGATGAGCCAGCCCTTACAACTCGGTCAGCTGCGTCTCACTCAGCGACGAGTCGATGATCTCGCGGAAGAGACTCACGAACTCCTTCTCGTTCAAATCACCGTCCGCGAACTTCTCCTTGAGCGACTGGAGCTGCTCGACGCCGATCTCGTCGCGCGAGAAGACGGTCGCGGACCGCTTTTTGCTCGGATTGCTGCTGCTGTTCGCCGCCATTGGGTCCTCGTCGCCTGATGCTCTCCTGCTTGCATCCAAAGAGCTCGGCCGCTTTCAAAACGGTGGCCAATGCGACCTTTCTGAACGAGGAGACTGGTGCCAAACCGTTTCACTTGTGACGACGGGTATTGGGTTCTCACATGTGGCCAAGGTGCTGGCCGGGGCTGCCTGATTCTCTTCCACTGAGCCATGCAGGTTGTCAAAAACGCTGTTGTTATGCTACATAATTCACTTATTCATCTCTATCCACGCACGTCAGTTTAAATACGCTCAGACACACAGCACAGATACACTCGCTTCACCATCCCTTTCGTACCCGCTCTCTTTCTACATCTCCGTCCGCCGCTCTTCGGTGTTGTTGTATCGATACACGCTCGTAGATTGTCGACTGCTGCTGTCCCCTCCAATATTGCGTAGCCCCTGCTGGCCAATCGAGAGGAACGTCGAGACTCTAGTGTTGTCCACGCCTTGGGCTCGCAGCACATCCGCCAGCTGCGCGAGCACCTGCGGCGCGTTCGATAGCGTGACGGTAGGCGCGTCAGACGACACCATCGCATTCACACCACCACTACGCAAGAACGGATGGTTCAGCAGCCCACCCGGTCCGTCGATTGTCGGCCGCGCACGGTGATCCCGCTGCAGACACGACCGGATGACGGCCTCGAGTTCCTTGTTCTTGAGCGACGGGTACGGGATCGGGTAGCTCGGGTCGATGATGCAACGGAACTTCTCGATGATGCTATTCACGTCCGCAAACGGCGGCTTGCCGTACACGACCTGGTACAAAATGCAGCCCAGCGACCAGATATCGCTCGCGCGTCCGACCTTCATCTTACCCGACGTGTTGCGCTGTCCACTGGGCGCAGCGTTGCCTTGGATCGCTTCCGGGGACATGTAGTTCACAGTGCCGACCTGGCTGTCGCGCTCAATGTTCGTCGTATCGTTGGAAATTGCCTTGGCGATGCCGAAATCAATCAGCTTCAGGGCTCCGTTCACGAAGAGGAAGTTGGCAGGTTTCAAGTCGCCTATTCGCATACAAATAATTACAAAGTCAGACTCAAAGCATTATTTTTCACGGGCGCAATCACATTGTCCAACATCCTTACCATGAATGATCCGCTCGCTGTGGATGGCGTGCACAGCCTGGAGCATTTGCGTCCAGATCACGCGCAAGAAGTTCTCGTCGAGGCTGTCTTTAATGTCGCGTAATCGCTCACTCAGATCGATTTCGCCATGCTCCATGACGACGTTGATCTGGCGCTGCTGGAGATCCTGCTCAGCTGCGACCAGCTTGATGATGTGCGGGTTTCCCTGCAGCCGCTCGAGCAGCTGGATCTCGTTCGTGTACTGCTCAATGCTCTTCGCATCCAACCGCTTCAGTTTAATTCGCTTCAGCGCGTAGATTTTCAGGTCGGGACCGAGCATTCGGTACACTTTGCTGCTTCCGCCACTCCCGATCTGCTCCAGCTTGATGTAGACCAAGCCATTCACCTATGAGCGCATTTCCAACACAGTTAGAAACGAGACAAACCAAAACAACAGTTAGATGCAGCGAGCGCAACTTACCACAAACTTGCTGGACAACGACGAGAACGGATCCCTTGGGAGATTGTCGACAAGCGACGGTGAAGAAGTCGACGAGACTGAGCTGACAGATAGAGGACTCGTGTCAAGGTACCGACTCGTGTTTGCGATCCCTTCGGCTATCTGCTGGCGCTTTGGCGAAGGAAAGCGGTCGCTCTCGTGGCGAACTGGTTCGGCTGCAGACTCGATCGATCTTCGCACTGTACTGCTGTTATTGTTGGTGGTCGTAGTGACTAGCTTTGCCGAAGAGGTGCTCCCAGATGAACTGTGCCCATTTGCAGTGGGAACTGGTCGAGGATTCCAGTTCTTGATGTAGGACAGATCGCTCGCGAGCTTCTTGCTTGGCCGTGCCGACTCTGTAGGCGTACTGTTATTATCCTGCTATCAGTACAAGCACACAAACCATGCGTTAAATCACGATACCCTCCGTACATATCCATCATGTTCTCCATGTTGTGGCTCACCGTTTGCTGTCTACTCTGCTGACGATCCATCGTGGGGCTGTCGTCCATCATATCGTCGTCTTCGTCGTCTTCTTCGTCCAGCGTTTCCGAGACTCGCTTGTTGCTCTCGGGACCCGTGGACGCGACAACTCGGAGCGGAGGGCCACCTAATAGAAATCAGAGAAGGATATTTAGTCAGCCATTGCGCTCAAGAGCAATTGTCTTCCACGGCACCACACGGAGATATAATCGTACCAAACTTGTAGAACCGCGAGGTCGCTGGCGCCACTTTCCGCGACGTGGTCTGCGCTTTCGACGCCGGTCGAGACGGGATGGACGGCGTCGTCATGAGCTTCTTGTCGCTTCGAGGAAGCTTCGAGACTGTCGAGAACGAGGAGGCCGTGGTGGTCGTCACTGCTGCTGCTGCGATACTGCTGTTGCTATGTGAGAACGATATGGGCGTCGCTACCATCGTGCTCATCGTGCTGGACGACAGCATGGTCGATTGCGTGTCGTTGGGCGTTGAGTACGTGCGTGCAGCGTACTTGCGGCCACGAGGCGTGTGCAACTGGTGGTGCTGGGCCAAGTGGTGCTGCGTCAGCGAAGTCGAGAACTGTCCGCTCGTGAGCCGCTGGAAGATTTCGTTCTTATCGTGCACGCCAAACGCGCCGTGGACGACGCCCAGCTGCAGAATATCCTGCGCCTCCATCTGATTCCCGTGTTTGCACTCGAACGCCGCGTACGCCTCGTAGAACAGCGGGTCATGCTCTCCTATCCGCTCGGTCTTCATGTATTTAAACGTGTCGCGTGTCTCCTTTTCGTTTCTATCGTAGCATGAAGAGGAAGAGAGAGCCACAGAGTCAGTTACCATACGCAGATAGGAAATACACCCGCACCATCCAGCATGGAGTGGTGAACAAAACGCACCCTTTAAGCTTTGCGAAGAGAATCCAGATCTCGACGTAGCTCGTATTGTGACGGCAGTTCTCCTTTTGCATGAGCGACGTCGCGCGTCGGTAGAGACGCACTTTGCTGTACAGCTTCGCCTCGTAGGACGTCGGGCACTTGAGCAGCTCGAGCCATCGTCCCGGGGACAATGGGTCACGCTTCAGCTTCTCGACCAGTGCGACGCGTCGAGTGTCGTCTTTTTTGAGCAGGAACACGTCTTCTTCGTTCTCGCCGAAGCGGATAATGCGCGGCTGCTGGACCTGTATATACATACATATAGTCGGAGGAAAGGGAGCTTAGTGACACCATCAAGCATACAATACAAGCGCGGCAAGCAGCATGGAGAACAAGGCGCACCTCGAGCATTGTCCGCGCTGATGCCGCCTTGCTGGCACTGCTGTTAAGCGGAGGCTGGAGGTTCTCCTTCTGGTCCGACGGCTCTGCAAACTGCTGATGCTGCTTCTCCGCCCAGTTGCCGAGCGACGACCAACTGGGCTTCTTGGCGCTCGGCACGAACGCACTGTTGTTGTTGCTATTGTTGTTGTTGCTGCCTGTCTCGCGCGCGCGTTTCCTGCCGCTGCCTCCTACGCTGCCTCGAAGTACGCTGTCGCCCCCTATGGTGTCTCTCGTTGCGATAACTGGCGACAGTCACCTGTCTCTGCGTCTGCACTACGAGCACCTGCGTTTGTACTGCTGTCGCTGTGGCTGGATGGAGAGATGAGAAGCGCGTGTGGCTCGTCCTGCTCGTGTGGTAGCGTGAGGAGCTTCTGGGGCGGATTCGCGAGTGACGGCCGTCGAAATTAGCGCGCGCACAGGTTTTAAAATTCAAAAAGCGGAGGCGACTCAGATGGATCAGATTTGATATCATGAAGTGATTATATAGAAGTATGTCAGAACATACTAGATTCAAGTACAGACATTGACTAGTATAATATGTAGTGGATATTCGTGTTTTGAAGATTAAATTGTTATAAGCAAAAGTTGTTTTGTGCTCTTTGAGCGACGTAAAAAGTACAGTGGCACATTGAGTGGTCAGGGTTTTGTTGACACGTTTGCTGACACGTTTGACAAGTGAGTCCCTTCCCTGCATTTATTTGCTATTGTGCCTTTCAATCAGTTTGCCGCGGATTAATAAAGCTGATTCGTAAATAAAACAAGGTTGAAATCCTTAAATAAGCCTCTAAAACAAGATTCGTCGTCAGCCGGATGTGAAAACATTCAAATCAACGTTGGGCGATT
>JAASFY010000134.1:0-38220 GCA_023334035.1 Globisporangium okanoganense | reverse complement strand
GCGATGCGGAGGGGGGGGGGAGAGCGCTATCAAGGGGGTGTCATCGTGCAGTGGTTCCCGCTGGTGAGTGAACTTTGTGAGAGTCTTGAGCGGTATGGGACTGGTCTTGAGCGCGCGAACATCTGGACTATTCATGTCCAGCCAGTCATCTCCTGGTTCCAGCTTCGACGAGAACATGTCGATGTTGGCATCTTCCATGTACTTCTTCGCAAACATCGTCCTGAGATCGCAAATCGTCTTGCTGCTGTTGATCTTGACACACTCGTGACTCTCCGTACTGCCCATAAGAAGCATCCAAATCGTTAACTGCATCGTGCACAGTACCGTCCTTCTCGTCGCTCGATCCGCTTCTCCGCTGCTTCTTGTCTCTATTGTTCTCTACAGGGTGCGAAACTCCAACTGATTCCTGCGTCCAACGTTGGCAGCAAGCTCCATGGCGACGCCATGGTGCGTGCGGCCTTTCTCGTTGAACCAGCTTTTGCCCAGTTGTGGATTTGCAAACGCTGGGGACTTGCCACTTGGGTACAAACAAACAAAACGAGAAAGTACGGGTGCTATGATGTGCCTCGACCAAACATCTCGCTGCCAAGTTTTCACGCCAACATGATCGTCAAGGACGCAGATGGCAACGACGTACTGGAGCTGTGGCTGCTGCTCATTGGGACTGCGGTTGGAAGCCCACATGTCGGTCCTAGAGCTCAAGACGATATTGAAGCGCGAGCGCGAGGCTGACTGCGACGCGCGTGAGATTCGCTTGTTTCAGGGCAAAAAACGCTGGATAGTAACAACGACAATGACGGCGCTGTGATCGACTGGCTTGGGATTTAAGACAGCGAGGTGAAGCAGATGGAGCGCATCGACTGCTTTCAGGAGGTCGTCGGCCGTTTCACACGTCGCGAGGTCGAGATGCATGATGAGCAGCTTCTGCGCGACTACTTCCACAAAGGAACGCTCTTACCAGACGAGTTCGACCAGATGCACTTGCTCGTGTACATCCTGCCGCCGTTCTTGCGCGTGTATTGCAAGGAGACCAAGCGGGTGGAGACCCCAGAGTTCGTGATCGAGTTACGACGCACTGACGCAGTGAAGAAGCGATGTGAAGAGGCGAACCAAAACCTGCGAGACCGTGAAAGATGAACGCCCAGGTAAGTTGCATATTGGTTGTATGTTCATGCTACGCAGGGCGATTGCTTGTGAAGCTTACATGCGGTTGTTGTGCTATGACTCTGGCGCTATGTCGCAGAAACTGAGGTTCGCATGCTCGAGATGAAGAAGAAAGCGTGGCGCACAGCAACGTGAGCCTTAAATGGCTTTGTATTGCTTGTCTTTCGCTTTCCTTGTGTCGTCGGATCCGCAATAATGAAATTGCTGCTTTTTCACATGAGCAAGTCGCATATTCAGCCACTGAGTCGCACTGCATTCGATCGCACGCAACAATAGCGTCGCCAATACAGCTCTATCACATACCCACCGCTTTATATGAAAAACTTGTAGAGATTCAACCAAGAGCGATGTGTAAAACGCAATCGCTCCCCAGCAATGTCCGTTTGTCGGCTGGATTCCAAGCTTTTGTCAGCGAATATGTTGCCTTCAAACAGCAAATCGACGGCAGACTTTGTCAGCAAAGAGCGGACCATCACAACACAGCAACAGCAAACCTACTCACGCATCAGCTGTGTACATGCCCCCACTCTGTTCTTGTCGTAGAGCTGCTTCACTTGCGCGCACGTCTTGCGCCGCTCGTCGATGTCGAGCTCCTTGTGGTTGAATTCCGCAAAAAGCAAAACAATGCGGATATATAAATAACATCGTGGACTTACAAAGGATTAATATATAAAATTGGAGCTTGAGAATGCAAACTTAACGAGATAGGGCACTTGTTGAAGTGCGGTAACAAAAGCATGTTGAAGTGCGGAAATAAAAGCGAGGAAGCATTAAGAGTGTTTGTCTGTGCCGTCGCCGACAAACACTCCTGCCGCATCACATCACGCATTGCTCTGGGAGCTGAGCAGGTTCTGGCGCATGATCTTGAATGCCGCGGGGGACGACGCGCCAGCACCTGTACTGACGAGGCGCGGCTGCACGCGCAGGAAGAAGTAGAGCGTGCCGATCGCGAAGAGGATGGCGGCGGTGACGACGGCGACAAGGAAGTCATTGCTCGACGTCCCGCTGTACACGATCGCGCACAGGCTGGCGGTGCAGAGCACGAGACAGAGCACGGCACCTGGGACGCCAAAGGGGCTGCGATACGGACGCGGGCGGTTCGGCTCCTTCACGCGCAGCATGATGAACGACACGAGCTGGAACGTGTACGAGATGAGCGCGCCGAAGAGTGCGAGGTTCATGAGCACGGGGCCGAGGCGTGCGTACCCGACGGTGTACCGGAGAATGATCGCGAGCGCTTGGTTCACGACCCCACCGGCGATTAGCGCGACGTATGCGGATCCTCGCGTCGGATGCACCTTGGTGAGGAACTGTGGCAAGTAGCCGTCGCGCGCGATTGCGAAGAGCAGGCGACCCATGCAGTACACGAACGAGTGCGTGCTCGAGATGATGCCGATGACCGTGATCCACGTGAAGTACGACGTCGTCGTGGTGTCGCCGAACACGCTCTGGTAGCCGACCACGAGCGGGGCGGTCGACTGGAACACTGCCTGCGCGCCCGGTTCGATGAGCGAACTGAAGATCGCCGTGCAGAACGACACGATGATGAGCGTGATCATGGACGCCGCGAGTCCGCGCGGCATGTTCTTCTCCGGCTCAATGGTCTCCTCGACGGCGAGTGGGAGCTCCTCGATGCCAAAGTAGAACCAAAGTCCGAACGAGATGCCCTGAATCGAGTCGCTCCAGCTCTTGAACTCCCAGTCCTGCGCCACGACCCACTTGTCAAAGTCCATCTGCGTGGCGGCGCCGACGTAGAAGATGATCAGCATGGTCATCGAGAGCAACGTCGCGAAGACTTGAACGCGGAAGGACGCCTCGACGCCCATGATGTTGAGCGTGACGAAGAGCACGTTGAAGCCGATCCACCAGATCGGGCTGTAGTCGGTGCCGATGTCGAAGAGCGCGTCCAAGTACAGGAAGATGCTGTAGAACGTGGTCGAAACCGTCGCGATGACCTTGATGGTCTCAGCCAGACCGGCAAAGTACGCGGCGCGAGGACCGATGCCGTGCAGTGAGAACACGTACGGTCCACCGCCGGAGGGGATCGTTGCCGACAGCTCGGCGATCGAGAACAACAGCAGCGTGTAGAGCATAGTCACAAACATCATGATGATGAGCATGCCGTAGAAGCCTGCGATGAGCGTCGACTGCCAGCCGTAGAAGTCGCCTCCGATGACGGTTCCCACGCCGAGCGCCCAGAGCTGCGGCACTTTCGCATATCGGTGGGTCTCGTCAACGAGTCCGTTGATCGCAGAGAGAGGACTCATCGACATTGTGGAGAAGGATGTGTGGATGGCTGAGGTGAAGATGGCTCCAAGTGCGGCCGAGAGCGTGATTTGCAAAGTGATCCATATCAAGCAGTCAGAGAATGCAGCAGCAGTCACACTTCCAGCTCACGCTGTAGACCAGACTACCAGCTCACGCTGTAGGCCAGACTGCCATCAGCGCCACAGGGAGGCGAGCGAGAGGCTGTTCGCCTTTAAGAAGAAGCATCGCTGCGACTACAGTACAATTAAAGAGCTCACCGGCGGACACTCTCCGTTGAACAGAATCACCGAGCGTCGCTGAGTATCGTTGGTGATTGGTGGATTTGCCTGCGTCACGGCAGAACTTTGAGGATCGTCGCGGTAAACAGCACATTGGCGCCTGAAAACTCACCGCCGGAAGAAATCCACGAATGGGGATGACAGTGACGCTGCACGAGTCAGCAGCTTGGAGGCGCCAAGTTGGGTCTGTCAATGGTCGTGCGGAATGTCATGCATACGGGAAACTTCAGTTTCGAAAACCTGGCTGTGCAGAACCGATTTGCTACTGCCCTGGCAAGGTTGATCATGGAGCGAAATGCTTCACGCAAGACATGTTGGAAGAAGCTTAACCCGATCTGCGACGGATCTGGAAGACCCATGAAAACAATGAAATCTTCTGATACAGGCGCGGCACAGAGAAGCAAAGAAGGTTCAGCCAGTCACGAGTGATCAAGAGTCCCAGGTGTTTGACGATCGTTTGCTGAAATGTGAGTGCTCGCGACTGTTTTTTCTCTCACTCGACAGCACCGGTGTCATCTGACATTCAGCCTATGAATCTGTAGTGACGATGCAAGAGTCACAACAATGTTGAAGTTGCTTGGACTTGTGATACATCCGCCAAGGACAGACGAAGCCTTTCAGTGCATCAGCGGCGCATACAGCACATGTCCGACGCCCTGCAACCACCTTACAGCTGAAGTGTGCGCAGTCGCGCTGACATGCTGGCGAAGCAAAACTGATATCATTTTGCTTTCTTCGATCTCCAGCAGAGCATGTCGAGAGCAATCGTGCGCTCGAAGCTTCCTCAGGACAGAAGAGACACGAATTTCTCACGAGCGCATCGAGCGCATCACCGACAGGATGATGCAGAGTGGGCAATCAGATGGCATGTCGGTTTGTGAAAATAATCTCGGGCGTCTCCTTTGCTTTCCAAACTCCAGCTCCCTGGTGACCTCTTGCAAGCGATGGTGACGAGGGCGATTCTGCGCTTCAAGTTTTCTCCAGAATGTACGGAGAAACAGCAAGAGTGAAGAGGCTTGTCCATTGTCCATTGGACAACCTCAAGCGATATTCCCATGTTTGCAGAGAGCTCTTCGGCTCCGAGTGATTCTGGCCATTTCGCCGGATGGTTTCACATGGCTCTTTTCTGCTCTCGGTGCCACTGTTGAGACGTTGATTCGTCTTTTTTGGTCCACTGTTTAGTCAGGCAGAGGATCCGTTTTGCCGTCATCATCCAGCAGCTCATCTCTCTGAGCCAACTGACCTGCTCGTGCAAGTGAGACCGTCGTAATACCTACTGCCAAGAGTTCATGTCAGCTCCGCTCAGCAGCTCATACCTATCACCACCGCTGCTGCTTCAGACGCAAGCCAACAGAGACTCATTCTGAGTTTTCCTCACTCCAGTCCACCGCATCATATCACCATGAGCCCAGTCAAGCCACCCACGCACCCGCTCGACCCGATCACGTCCGACGAGGTGGTCACCCTCAAGCAAGTGCTCGCCGAGGCGGGCTTCACCAGCCCGCAGCTGCGCTACTCGTACGTGCTGCTGCGTGAACCAGACCACGCGACGTTGGACGCCTTCTGCGCCGGCGACCCCGTGCCGCGCGAGATCGGCGTGCTGCTGTTGGATCTCGAGCTCAGCGTCGCCCGCGAGCTGGTGGTCGACATCCCAGCGCACACGGTCGTCCACAACCGAGAGCTCGATCCCGCGATGGACGGCTGGGGGCCAATCCTTGACCAGGACTACGTCGAGGCTGAGCTCATCGCCAAGGCCGACCCGGAGTACGTCGCCGCGCTCGCGAAGCGTGGCATCACGGACCTCTCGCTCGTGCGCTGCATGCCGCTCTCGGCCGGCGTCTTTGGCTACGGCGACGAGGTCGGACGCCGCATGCTGCGCGTGCTGAGCTGCCTCGCGAGCGAGAACACGCACTCCATGTTCGCGCATCCGATCGAGGGGATTGTGGCGCATGTGGACCTCACGGGACGTCGAGTGCTGCGCCTCACGGACACGAGCTACATGCACGTGCCGGAGGAGTCGGGCGACTACCTCGACCCCAACGTCACTGGCCCAATGCGCACGAACATGAAGCCGCTGCACATCACGCAGCCGGAAGGCGCGAGCTTCACGGTCGTCGACAATGTCCTCAACTGGCAGAATTGGGAGGTGCGCATCGGCTTCAATGCCCGCGAGGGGCTCACGCTGCACGACGTGTCATTCAGCGACCACGGCCGCAAGCGCCGCATCCTCAACCGCGCCGCGATCTCCGAGATGGTCGTGCCCTACGGCGAGCCGCAGCCAACCCACGAGTGGCAGAACTACTTTGACGCGGGCGAGTACCAGTTCGGACGACTGGCCAACTCGCTCGTGCTCGGCTGTGACTGTCTCGGCGAGATCCAGTACCTCGACGCCACCGTCGCGAACGACCTATGTGAGCCCATCGTACTCACGAACGTCATCTGCATCCACGAGGAGGACGTGGGCACGCTCTGGAAGCACACGGACTTCTACACGGGCAAGGCCACGGTGCGTCGCCAGCGCAGACTCGTCATCTCGTTCTTCGTCACGGTGGGCAACTACGACTACGGCTTCTACTGGTACCTATACCTGGACGGTAAAATCGAGCTCGAGTGCAAGGCCACGGGCATCGTGTTCACGTCCGGCCGGCGCGAGGGAGAGTATGAATTCGCGACCGAGATGGCCCCACGGTTGGGCGCGCCTGTGCACCAACATATCTTCTCGGCGCGACTGGACGTGGCCATTGATGGCAACAAGTGCCACGTCGACGAGCTCGAGGTCAAGCGCCTGCCGATGGGTCCCGAGAACCCGGTCGGGAACGCGTTCACGCGCACGGTGACGCGTCTCACGACCGAGAGAGACGCACAGCGCGTGGCTGCGAATGACAAGGGCCGCGTCTGGCGCATTGCGTCCAGTGAGGCGATGAACCGCCTGGGCCACCCGACGGCCTACACACTCTTCCCTGAGGGCCAGCCGCTGCTGCTCGCGGCGGACGAGTCGTCGATCTGCAAACGCGCCATGTACGCCACCAAGAGCCTCTGGGTCACGCAGTACGCGCGCGACGAGCTCTGGGCCGCAGGCTACACGCCCAACCAGCACCCGGGCTACGGGGGGCTGCCCAGCTACACCAAGGCGAACCGCGCTGTGGACGGCGAGGACATCGTGGTGTGGCACAGCTTTGGGCTCACGCACTTTCCGCGCACGGAGGACTGGCCCATGATGCCCGTGGACTATGCGGGCTTCAAGCTCAAGCCCGAGGGTTTCTTCGACCGCAACCCAACGCTCGACGTGCCCATGGACCCGAACGGCAAGGAGCACTCGCGCCGCTGCTGTCCATAGGAAATGCCAGCAAAAATACTGCAAAACATGCATAAATGTCAATAACAAAATCGTCAACTCTGTCAGAATACTGGAAATTGGTGGTCGATTCTGTTGAAAATCTATTGATCACGTCACGTCGGCGGCGAATGAATGGACAGCGCTCTCCGGTCACGAGAGCAGCATGGAGCGCAGCCTCTCGAGGTACACGTCCTTTGATTGGATCTCGAGCTCCAGCAGCGACAGCTGAGTGATTCAAAGCAATAACATCAATAATAATGAGAGATGAGCGAATCAAAGTCCTTCGTGAGTGCAACAGTTGAAAAATGAAGCAAGACACAAGCCTACCTCCGCCACGCGGGTCGCGCGCTCGGCTTTTGTGAACTTGAACTGCATGAGGATGAACTCAGCCTTCTGCTCAGTCAACAGCTGTCGTCGCTCGTCAATCTCCTGCGCGTACAGATCGATCTCTTCTCGGAGCTACACATGAACAAAAAGGGCATTACAGTCAGAATTTACACCCTCACAGTAAGGAGACCTCCAAGGAATAGCGAGCTCAAAATACCGTTTTGTTGGTCGATATCCGCTCGAGGTCTTGCACTGCGTTGAAATAATTGTCGTTTCTCTATCCACACAACACATCAACACACCACAGTGAGTCCATTGAGTTCCAAGCAGCTTCATTCAGGCTCTTAAAACTCTCGAACGCACCCAAATTTTTTTGAACGCGCTCACAATCAGAGGGCGCGTCTCGATCCAACACGGGGCGATCAGGTCTGACGATGCACAGGGGACCACGCCGATCTCAACGTCAGCCTACCCGAAACACAATGGTAAGAACTCACGAGTAGTGATCATGTGACGTGGCTCAGCTGATAAGTGCAAGTGCTCACCTTTGGCCTCAGAAAGAGGATGTTCTCGTCGATCAGCTGCAGAAATTTGGCTTCGCCTTCCTTTCGATGCCCGAACGGCAGCAGCGCCTCGACTGGATGGACACTGTTCACCGGCTTTTGCTTATCTTTGATCAGGAATTGCTGTGGGGAGGCCATTAAACCGCTCTTGGCCGCTATGCCAGTCACGACTTCGAGGCATTTCCACGCTTCAAGCGCTCTTAACGCCTTCTCTTCCTCCGTGTTCAGCTGCGAGCCATTATCGCTGTTGTTCTTCTGGGAAATCGAGGTGACGCTGGAGAGATCGAGACTTCCGTCCAAGTGAATTTGGCTCAGAATCGACGCCATGGCGTTCTGGCGGAGCTCTTCACACACACTACGGATCAGTTCCACGCGCTCCTCGGGAGCAGTGACTGCTGCGAGATTTCGCTCTTTGAGACGCTCAAATACAGCAACCAGGTCGCTCCACCAGTTCCCAACGGCACGCAGAATGATTTGCGCTTCGTCTTCCTTGAAGGATGCCAGTGGGAAGCCCTGCTCGTCGACTTCGGGCTCGTGGACCTGGAGTCCCAGCTTATGCTCCTCCTATGGCCACACAAGTCCATGCAGACAAGCGTTAGTAGAAATGCAACGTGAGCTTAACCTGCCAGGCACTGAATAACTGCAACGTTGTTGTACGATGGTACCTCCAGTTCGAGCAGCTTCTCTTCTGCGGAAGTCGTGTCTGCAATGCCCTTGGCGATCCGCAGCACAATCGCCACAAACTCGCCATTCTCAGCACCGTGTAGCGCCTGCAGTGCGTCAATTCTGGTGGGCGTGATACCAGCACGCGTGGGCATCACCACATGTGCGAGTCCCAAGCTGGTGACCTTGTGGATCCACTGCACGCAGCTCTCGACGTCTTTGCCGCTCAGTTCGTCAAAGTCCTGCAGGAAGAACACCAGGTACGGCTCCTCACCGTCGTTCCCTTGCGGTGCCGGCTGGCTCGTTGACTCTTCATCTGAGCTTTTTGCATTAGACGTTGATACTGAGGATGCCTTCGCGCCTTCCAGTTGTTTCAGGGCTTCTAGGATGTCATCAAGTGTCAACGCTACAGCACTGTCAGAAAAGAGAGCCACTCAACAGATTAGGTCGTCAACGCACACATACATGGTACAGTAGCCATATTAAAGTGCTCTTCAAACCTCACGCGCGGGTCGAACTCAGCAGGCAGATCAGCGTGCAGAGACGCCTTGAAAGCCTTCCACCGCAGCGCAATGGCGCTGATGAACAACTCGTGGAAGCTGTACGGAGTCGTCAAGTCCCTCAGCGTGGCGCTTGTGCTCTCATCAAGCGAGCCTGTTGCACGCAAACGACACAATTAGTATGTGAGTTAAGGTGCATAACATATTCCTATTATCTATGCATATATGTGTTGAGCTGCTGGCGTACCGATCACCTGGGAGCCATCCAGGACACTTCAAGTAGAGATAGCACAGCAGGCAATATGATTAGCATCTCTATACTAATACGCGACAGATAAAACGTGTGCGTGACCACTTACGCGCCTACCACCTTCGCAGGGTTGTCGCCGGGTGAGATGCCCAGCAGATACGGAAACTTTGGCGCGTCCTTAGCGAGCCACGCCGTGCTGGTCGCCGTCGGTGCGTCCTCTTGCGCTTCTTGTGTATCGGAAGCGCTGTTGTGGCTCATGCGGCTGCGTCGGCGGAGATTCTGCACTGCGTACGCCACTCTGTTGGCGTCATCGTATCTCTCGGACGCCTCGCCCAGCAGCAGCGTCGCGCCGCCGACAGCAACGCTGGCGTTGCGCAAGAGCTTGAGTGCCGCCATTTTCATAAATCAAATCAAAAGTGATGTGCACGTTTAACGAAACCGGTACCGGTATATTTTTCTGTTTAAAACAAGGAGGACTGTTTAATACAAGACCACTATTTGGGTATTTTCATGAAATACCGGTACAGTACCGGTACTGGTCCTTCATGCCAGCCAGTCAAGTTGAAAGCGAGCGAAGCGATGCCGCCAGCGAATCGGCATTCTCATTTCCAAATTCATCCGACGACAACTCCAGCGTTCCTTTCATCTGTGGCACTACGCGTTCCTGCCGACTGCGCCCAAGAGTGTATTTTGTATGTGTGGGGCGATAACTATGGACGGCGCGTGATGTCTTCAAGCTGCGGGCGAAAGCCTGCAGAGTGAATTCCTCGTTTCTGAGAACCGCTGTACAAGCGGCTTCACTGAGACAACTTTAAGATTTAAAACGACTGATGCCTCCGTCAAACGTACATGAGAATTGACTGCCTGCGTGTGTTTGTATATGTGTCGTAGTAGTTAATAGCTTTGCTTGGTAGCATAATGAGCCAAATACAGCAAGCATCGCCTTTGGTCCACTCAATCCCCATTCTTATCGTCACTATCGTGCAAGTGTGATATGACGCAGTGAATGGAGCCATGGCCACAGTGTATATGCACGCCAATTGGTGGTACATCATGTTGATGCGGGTAAATATTTATTAGTTGATCGCAATTTACGGTTCCTATCCTATCTGTTCGCGGCCTTCCTATCGACCTGTCTCACCCTCTAGAGGAACGCCGAGATGCCCTTGTCCGTCCGCTGGATGTCGCCCACGATGCGCGAGCCCATGAACACATTTGCGCCCGTTATGCTATCAAAGTCGTGGATCTCGTCGTATTCCCTTCGCAGGCGCTCGACCGCCGAGCTCCTGTTGCTGGCGTGGCTGTTCACGCCCCAGCTCGTCTTGGACTCCTTGCCCCACGTGCTGCCGCTGGAATTGAGCGACTGCTTGCGGCTGCTGCCCTTGCTCGCATGCATCGAGTCGTCCGTATTTGCGCCGCTGCTGTCGAGCATCGAGCACAGGCTCTGGCCTTCGCTGCGTCCTTCCTCGATGAACGTCCCGCCGGCCTCGAGCATCGCGTCGATGGGGAGCTCTACAATGGGCGACATGATCGACTCGGCCGAGCTCGAGCTGAACGCCGTCGAGATATCCGAGTCCGTGGGCTCCATGTCGTACTCGTGGAGACTCGAGAGCCGCGCGGGATAGCCCCGCGAGTTGCCCCGTGCCCGCGACGGCGGCAATCCGAGGATCGCGTCCACGTTCACGCCCGTTGGACTCCTCTCTGCATCGCCCTCATACGGCGACGCATACTTGGCGAACGTCTCGTCCGGCCCTTCGCTCTGCGTGCTGCTTCGCGTCGAGAACCTCGTGGAGAAGCGCCCGCGGAACAAGTTGGTGATGCGCGCGCCAAACGCGCCAGACGGATGGCTGCGGTCCGTCTGCGTCCCGCGGAACGACGTGAAGATGCTGGCGCTCATCTCGTCCGAGGAGGACGTTGGAGCCCCACCCTTCGGCATATTGGCCATCGTGTCCAGGAGCTCAGTGAGGCTCGCGGCCGCCTGTGTGGCCGACGGCCGCACCGTCGGGTCCTGCGCCCAGCACTTCATAATTAAAGCCGAGAACATATCGGGACACCGGTGCGCCGCGTTGATCGGTGGCCGCTCCTCGCGCACCACGCGGTCGCGCACTTCAAAGTCGAACTGGACGTCGTTGAACGGGATCGCGCCGTCCGTGGCGATCTCCCAGAGCACCATGCCGAAGCTGTACATGTCGGTTGCGCGGCTGTAGCGGCAGTTGTGCGGGTCCACGAGGATCTCGGGCGCTGTATTAAATAGGAGAAGCATTGGCGTTAGAGATCAATTAGCTCATGGCCATACATAAAGGAGCCAACGAACAAACTTTACCATTCCACCGCCAGGTGCCTGCGAAGGACGTGAGTTCGTTAAAGACCGTCTGGTTGTTCCGCAGCGTCAGCTCTGGGTTGGTGGCGCCGTTGCGGTTCACAAAGTTCGCCACCTTGGAAATCCCAAAGTCCTACAAGCAAACAACAACAACAACAGCAGCATCAGCATTAGCATTAGCAAATCTCCACCGGCAAAACCAATTTCCATCACAACACCACGCACTGCGAGCTTGGCCTGCCACGTGTCGGTGACCAGTATGTTGGTGCCCTTGAGGTCCCGGTGGATATACGTCGGATTGCGCGCGTGCAGGTACGTCAGGCCCTTGGCCACGTGCAGTGCCAGCGAGACCTTGCGGCGCCAGTTAAGCGGGAAGTGCTTCTTGAGCACGTCCTTGAGGCTGCCGCGCGCGCAGTACTCGGTCAAAATGCCGAGCTTGCCCTGGTAGTGGCCCGCGCGGATGAAGAGCGTGATGTTGGGGTGCCGCAGCCGCGCGCAGATGGACGCCTCCTCGATGAACGCGTGCTCCGCGTTCTGGATGATCGTCGCGTAGAGCTCCTTGTCGTGGCCGGCGTTCGGGAGTTTGATGACCTTCATGGCCACGTCGATGCCGAGCCACTGTGCCTTGTAGACCGCGCCCGCTGCGCCCTCGGCGATGAACTTGATGTCGCTCAGGCCGTCGAGCTCTTCGAGCGCCACTTTGTCTGCTGCATACAGATTCGCTTCGTCCACGAGCTCCTCTGTGGTCGGGGGTGTCAGGCGCCAGCAATCGGGTTGCACGCCGTACATGTACGCGTTCAGCACGGGCACAGCGAAGATGAGGCAGTCAGCGACGTAGATGACCGGTACGGGTGCTACAGTCCGGCCGATCCAGGTCGTGACCATGTAAGGCAGCTGCAATAGTGAGATGAGGAGCACGTACTGGAGCAGCTTCTCCTGGAGCAGCATGCGCGGCGACGGCTCCATCCAGCCAGACTTGCGGCCGTAGAGCACGATCGTGGCGGTGACTACCATGGCGAGCGAGACGAAGAAGACCATGACCTGGAAGTAGACGAGGAACGCGTGCGCGCGGTCCTTCTCCTTCTGGGACACTGTCCCGCTCGCTGTCACCTGCAGTTCGCCCGCCCAGGCCATGCCGTAGACGCCGCCGAGCGTCCACGCCACGAGCCAACTCGTGCGCACGAAGAACTGCGAGTTGCCGCCCGTGAGCACGAACGCCGCGAGGATGGGATTCCAGACCACGGACGCCAGGAACGACAGGTTGAAGAGCGCGTCGACCGTCACGCCCGCGACACCCTGCGTCATGCTCGCGTAGCCCATGACGAGGCGCATGACGTGCGCGACGACGCCCGAGCACGCGAACAGCCAGTCTGTGAGGATGACGCTGAAGAAGAGCGCCTCAGTCACGCGGTGCGCCGTCTTGCGCATGCGCCGGTAGAGCGCCGTGACCACGAGCGACGACGTGATGGCGGCCACGGCCACGACCGTGAAGCGCAGCATCACGAGCGACGCGTCCAGCTCCATGCCCGTAGTAAGTACGCAGGCACTAGGGGAGAATGAGTAGAGCCCCGGCGCATGAACCGAGTCGAATCGGTGGAGCTCTTGGTGAGTGACCAACCCAGAGTAATCTTGTAATCTTGATGTTCTGTTCAGCACCAGAGAGGCCGCGTGGACGTCCCACCAGCTGGCGCCAGCTGCCCGACCTTTTCCCTGCTGGTGGTCGTCTTGGAAGCGTTGACACTGCGGAGTGCGTGGGTGGTACTTTAGGAAGGAAGAAGGGGTCCATGGTGTCACGCAGTCATGAGGTCATGAACAGCACGGCCCCACTACAATGCGCGGCGTTTTCCCACATGCATGGATGCTGAGTTTCTATTTTTGACTTTGGCTTTCTGGCTTGAAGACACTTCACAAACTTCGTTTCGTAATCTCGTAATGCAAAATATGTGAAGAAAGGAAAAATGACAAAAGGTGTATGCCAATAAGGAAACAACTGGGCGAAACGTGCACCAAAAAAATAAACGACATCAGAGTGATGGTTGCATCAAAGTGACTGCTACTACAAAACACAAATGCAAAGCAAGAACGGGTGTTTCTCGCACTGCGTGCTCGGGGAAATAACATGAAGATCTGGTTTGTGTTGCGTCTCCGCTCGGTAAACTGCGCTCGCTGGACCCGCCTACACAGATCACGGGGGCGCCGCTTTCCTGGGCTTTCCACCCCGTGTCTGCTTCGGCCGCGCTCCCTCCGTTTCCTTGCTCCAGGAAATGGATTTTATGCAACAGTTTGTGTAGTAGCAGTCTATATTGCAAATCAATTGAAAAACATACTCCTTTTGTCATCAATTACGAGTTTTGTCATTCCGATGAATTTTGGCATACACCTTGGGTCATTATCCGCATCAGGAAGAGAAGAGAAGAGAAGCTCGATCATGGAGCAGCTCAAGGGCGTCGAGTGGGCCAAGTTCGCGCAGCAGAGCGATAAGAAACAAGCGGTACTGGAGGTACGAGCACCATACTGTAGCTTATAACGTACTCGCCATTGCAATACTCTCACAGTGACCCTGTCGTATGTAATTTTTATCGCGTCGTAGCTCCTCAAAGCGCACGCGCTGGATGGGAATGCGGCTGTGCGCACTGCCGATGTCGCAGAGCTCCTGCTGTCCGCACTCGCTCAGCTCAGCACCAGTGGTGCACAGTACGTGACGCCACTCTACGCGAAGCATACCAACGAGGAGACGTTGAAGCTTCACAGCCAGCGCAGTCACAACGTTACCACTGTCGTCCAAGAGGCTGTCACACAGCACATCCTACACGACGAGAACCCGCTCGTCAACCTCTTCGACTGGGACGCGTATACTGCGCGTTTGGAGAACCTTCGTGTGGGCCTCCCAGAGAGGGAGTTCAACCACGCAGTGGCCGTTAAAGCGAACCCGCTGCGGGGCATTCTCCGCGAAGCGCACGCGCGTGGATTCGGAGCCGAGTGTGCGTCTTTTGCTGAGGCAAAGCACGCACTGTCGCTAGGATTCGAGCCGCGCAAGGTCGTCTACGACTCTCCATGCAAGACGCTGGGCGAGCTCAAGGAGCTGCTGCTCGCGGGCGTGTTCATCAACCTGGACAACGAGACGGAGGTGGAGAAAGTGTGCCAGGTGTTTGAAGAGCTCGGAGACGCCGGGTACCCTTCTGGGAAACATCACGACCAGATTGGCCTGCGCATCAACCCTGTTGTTGGCGGAGGAACCATCGACGCTACGAGCACGGCAACTGTCACGAGCAAGTTTGGACTGCCACTGACCCTCGAGACCCACGACCGCCTGATCAAACTGTTCAAGGATAACGAGTGGCTACAGGGCGTCCACGTCCACGTTGGCTCGCAGGGTTGTCCGATTGATTTGCTGGTCGCTGGTGCAAAGAGAGCTGTTCAGTTCGCGTTGGAGATCAACACTCTCGTGGGCAGACAGCAGATCAAGGTCATGGACATTGGCGGCGGAATGCCTACAGTGTACGATGGTGGCGTGGCGGAAGCCTACGACTTTAAAGAGTACGGCGATGCCCTGCGTCTTCAAGTCCCGGAGCTCTTCACGAGCGGATTCACGTCCATTATAACGGAGTTCGGTCGAAGCATCTTTGTGAAGCCTGGCGTCACTGTCTCGAAGGTGGAAGCCGTGAAAGACTGGGCGGGACAGCACATTGGCGTGGTTCACGTCGGAGCCGACCAGTTTCCTCGAACGGCGTACCTGCCAGAGCTCTGGTCGCACTGCATCACTGTGTTAAGTCAGGATGGCAGCGTGAAGCCAGAGTCGAGCGAGTTCATCAAGCAAGACATCGCGGGTCCGCTCTGTTTCTCGGGGGATTTCATGGCGAAGCAGCTTCTGCTCCCGCTCATCGAAGTGGGCGACTTTGTCGTGATCCACGACACGGGTGGCTACACCATGTCGATGCAGTCCAAGTACAACAGTCGCCAGGCGTCCTCCGTGTACGCGTACTCGAAGAAAGACGGCCGCGTTAAGTTTGCGCTCCTCAAGGCGCGCGAGACCGCGGACGAAGCGCTGGCGTTCTGGGGGATCGACCACGCCATCCAGCTGTAGTAGCTCGTGCAGCTTGGCTTATCAGATAAGAGCAGACCTATTCGAGTGAAGATCGTCAAGAACTCAAGTTTTATAAAAGGTATGCATTTGCTCACTCGTTCTCGCTCCCATTGATATGACCAAGCCCACACTCTTCCGCGACTGATCTTTCCCACAGCACCCAGCAAACTCTCAATCTTCTTTGCTCTCTCTAGTAGCTGCCTTCGAGCATGCTGCGAATGTACATCACCTGCGCGAACGCGATGCCGATCAGCACCATGTTCGTGAGCAGCGAGAGCCACTTGACGCGCGAGTTGGCGCTCTCGGCGGCGTCGCGGCTGCCTCGCTCGCTGTGGAGAATGTATGAGATGTCGCCTCGCAGCGTAAACACGGTCTCCTTGAAGTACGCGACCTCGCGCATCAGGTCAATCCCCAAGTCTGCAAGACATATTGACACGCAGTCAGCAACTTGTTTATCCAGTGTTGACAAGTTCTCTCATATGAGCTCACCTTCGACGATGATCTGCGGGTAGTAGTCTGGGGTGACGTGCGTCATGCCAAACACATTCGCTTCAGCGTCTTCGTTGGTGAAAAGCTACGCGAACCAGGCACAGCACGAGTAGGGACGCGTGAGCAACCGACATTGCATATGACTCCCCAGCTTTCAGCAACAATGTTCCGCACAACGTACCGCAAAGGTCAGCGTCTCCTGCTGGATGTTGACCTTGGACGAGAAGAGCTCCGTGATGTCGAAGGTGAGGTGGTTGCCCATCTCCGTGACCGCGTTGTTGATCGTGCGATCCTTGTACTCGTCGCGCACAAAGCTAATGTTACACAGTAGTTCAGAATAGACCTTCGTGAGTAGGAATTCCATAACCAGCAATCACTCTAAGCGCCCATGGTAAATACGTACTTGCCGAGCGAGTTCCAGGTGAGCGGGTACTGGAGCTTGCGTGGGAAGAGGCCGAGGGCGATGTCCACTTTCTCCTTCGAAAGATTGTCGACCGCGAGCAGCAGCTGCACGCGCGTGTTGGGGCGGATGAGGCTCGACGACACGCTCTGCAGATCGAACTCAACAAGACCCATGGACGAGGGTTCGCCCTTGGCAGAGGCGAGCGACATGGCCGTGTAGATCGTCTCGTCCGGACTGGCCTTTGTGAGCGTGGCCGCGACGTTCGGGTATAGCACGAGGCTTACGCTGCCTGCAAATGGCATAAGAGCACACACGTAAGCTAATACTGTACTACGATCCATTGTCAGTAGCAGTATGTATGAATGAAAACGCACCGGTGGAGATGAAGTCGAACGAGTAGAAGACGACGAACTTCTCCGACGAGCCGCCCAGCTTCCTGAAGCACAAGTGGTAGAGTCCCGACTCACGCGCCGTCGTGGTCAGGTGGTTGTTCTGCGTCTTGTTCCACGACTGCACGACCTTCATGGACGGCGTCTTGATCTGCTCGTAGGGTTATAGTTACGCACCATGTTACAACAATATCCATCCACACACTATGACAAAGCAAACATAGAGACAGCAAGCGAGTCTTACCGAGACGTCCATGCGGTCCCAGCCCTTGGGGTCCAGCAGCCCGAAGCGGAAGAGGATCTTGTTGTCCGACGCCCTCGCGTCTACTTCTTCTAGAAAGCATTCCTACAATTGCCATTACAACGCAATGTTAGTACACAAGTCAGTCGAGTTGTCCAAAGATCGATCTGCTACACTTTGTTGCTTTGCTAATAACCCACCTCTGAGCGCGTCTGCAGAGGGAACGTGAAGCGTGAGCCCTGCGCTGAGACGAGCGTCGTCGCCGCACTCAGCAGCGCAAGCAGCAGCAGTGCCGTCGCCGCCACAGTCCGTCCTCCTCGCGTCGCCATGCTGACTCTCCTTCAATTTGTGTGTGCTTGGCAAAATAGATCGCGCTGTGCTGGGAAAGGCAGAAAACGTTTGTGACAATTAACCGATATATAGATTGATAAGAACTGCGTAATTTTGACAATTAACCGACTGCTAGGTTTAGATGATAATGATCTGCTAATATGGTTGAATATCAAGGCTGAAGCACGAAGAGGCGCGTTCACACGATGACGGCGACGTTCAAGCGCGCACAGACGATCGCACTGGAGGTGAACAAAGCGCTGTCTTACATTGTCTGCTATGTGAGACTGTATCATGAAGTGACCCCATGCGGGTCTCTCTCTATATGTGTGTGATCGTGCAAATGCAGCTGAGTCAAGCACGTGAGCTGGACGACGAGACCGGAGAGCGCATCGTGCTCATCGCCAAGCTAAACGATGTGTTCCTTGAGTGCGAGTCCATCGAGTGAGTAGGTTCACATATTCCAGTGTGCGCTATGACTACTATTGGTGCTGATTGATGCACATTCGTTCGTATTTCTTCAGCGAGCACACTGCTTTTGCCGATGCGCTGTTAACCCACTCCCCGTCTATCGTGGCAGCATTGCTGCAGCCAGTGATCGAGGTAAAGCGCAGATGCGATTGCTCGAATAAAACAGCCCAGAGATAAAAGTGTCCGATGTGCACTGACCCACGCACGGCGTACCTCTGGCGCTTTGTCTGAGAGTAGGGCGATGAGCTGGTGCACGTGGCGCTGCGTGCGCTGCTGAATCTGAGCGTCAGTACTCGTTGTTCGCAGCAAATCGTCGCGTGTGGCGGCGCAGAAGCGCTGGTCGCGATTCTGCCGCTCTCGCATCCGCTTGTCCAAGTGCTCGCACTGCGCGTGTTGCTTCAACTGACCGTCAGCGATCGCAAGCGCACCGCTCGCCTGTGTACGCGAAGCTGTATGCACACGCTGCTCAGACTGCTAGTAATTCCGCCGTCGGAAGCAGAAGCAGCAGCCGCTGACTCAGAACCGAAGGAGAAGCCGCTTCAGGACGCGATGACGATGCAGACGGATGGTGCGTGGCGGCTGCTGGTCGCGGCTGTGCTGCCGTTGCTGGATGTTCTTACGAGCAGCGCGCGCTTCATGCCAGCCACTTGCGACAAGCAGCTGGGTGACGTACTGGAAGCTGCGGATCGCCACATGCGCCGTGTGTTGGCGTCCTCACCGGCCAATGCGAGTGTCCAACATTCTGGCGCTCTGCTCACTCGAATCTTGTCACGCACGTGTCCAACGAAGGCGAACTGAACACTTTGCAATCACCTGAAGAACCCACCACCCACAATGTCTGTCGCTCACCATTAGGGTAACGGTTCCTTTTATTTTTGGTTCAATTATATATTTTTGCGGATTTTTCATAGGTTTTGTAACCTTTGATTTCGGGTAAATCAGGAAAAATCCAGCATCCCAGTTCTATTTCGCTACAATTAACAAGTGGAAATATGATTTCAACCGTTGTACGCAGTACAAAGGTTTTTATTTGATCAGCAAGTGTTTTTTTCGTCATGTTGAAAAACCAATTTGGGTGAATGGGTGAATGAATCAACTGAAGAAGGGTGATGTGCATCATCCAAAGCCTCGACGATCGCTTTGAGGAGGGGACGAGAGTTTTTTTGTGCGCAACTTGGTCTCCCAGCTGGCAATTGGCAGTTCATTTCCTATTTTCGTCCGTCGTCCGCTCCAGGTCCTCGTCCGAAACTACCGCCCTCTCCCCCCTCCCTCCCTCGCCAGCTCGTGTCTCTCCGGCCCGCGCGCGCGACTGTCCGCTCGTCGTCCTCCACCATTGTGCTCCAGCGTCTGCTCGAGGCCGTGCCCTGGGGCATCGACCGCGCCTACCGCTCCTTAGTTTCGATCTTGCCTGCCCGTAGCAACAACTCCTCCAAGATGACGGCTCACCAGCGCAACATCGACGAGATCAACCGTCTCGACGGCTACGATGTCATCATCGTGTGCACGTCCACGCCGCACCAGGCCGAGTACTGGCAGGAGCGACTCATGGCCACGCGCGGCTCCATCTCGCCCGCGGCCGCCAAGGTCATCGCCGTCTTTGAGGACTGGGAGGGCGGCGCCGGCAACGGCCTCGGCACGCTCTATGCCTACACCAAGGCCGTGCGCGCCGGCAAGGAGCTATACGGCATGGACCTCCCGGCGCTGCTCGCCGCCGGCACCATCAGCGTCGCGCTCTACCACACAGCTGGCAAGGGCACGCGTCTTGCGCCGCTACCGGGCAGTGAGAACAACAACAAGTCGGGCGTCAAGCTCCCCGCAATGGTCAAGGTCAAGGACCACTTCGTGCCCATGACGATCCTCGAGGCCGTCGTGAAGCAGACCGGCGTGTACGCGTCGAGCCGTCGTGGCCGTCTCTCCGTCTTCTGGGGCGACCAGGTGTTCATCCCATCGGCGGACGTCAATTACAAGTCCGAGCACCACATCGACATCCTCGCGGCGCTTGCGCCAATGCCCACTGAGGAAGAGTGGAGCGAGAAGGGGCTCGAGAAGTACGGCCTCATCGTCGTGAACCAGCAGGATGACGCCGCGCAGGTCGACAAGGTGACCCACGAGACCGCGATCCGTCTCCTCGCGTCGTTCGGCGAGATGAAGTCCGTTGGCACGAGTCTCGGCTCGTTCAGCGTCGACTCGGACATGCTCGAGGCGCTCTTGACCGAGTTCAAGAAGGAGCTGGCCTCCAAGGAGGGAAAGTTCGACAGCGACCCGCACTTCTGGATGCCGCTGACCCTCGAAGAGGCCGCGTACACGGAAGTGATGGCGCAGAAGGGCGTCGAGGTCGCGGTGTCCGCGACGCACTACTCGCGCATGCAGGCCATGATGAAGAACTTTGAAGCCACGCGCAAGCACAAGCGCGGCCTCTTTGGCTGCGTCGACGTCGGCAGCGACGTCTACTGGTGGGACTACGGCCAGCTTAAGCTCTACCTGAAGAACAACCGCCTGGTGACCCAGCCAGGTGTTGAGGCCGACTGCCTGCGCTCGTTCCTGGGCATCAAGGACAGCCTCGAGCACAGCAACATTGGCAAGGACGTCGTAATCAAGTCGGCGACGGTGCTCAATTGCGAATTTGCGCAGGGCTCGATTGCGCACAGCGTGCTCAGTGGCGTGTGCGCCCGTGAGGTGAACGCAGAGGGCTCGATCCTGATCAACGTCACGGCGCGCACCATCTCGGCGCCGCACTGCGTCGTGTACAACGTCACGTGCGACGAGGCTGAAGGCCTGGTGCTCGAGGAAGGCGCCGTGCTCGTGGGCGTGCTGCTGCCGAACGGCGAGAAGGTCGTGATGCGCTCCAACCTCGAGACGTGTGGCGGCGAGGCCTGGAAGACCATCCTCGAGGAGAACGAGCACTCGTTCGAGAGCATCTACGAGCTCAACGCGCACGCCAACGTGTCGCAGCTCGAGAAGCTCATCCAGGATCAGCACCTGAAGCTGCGAGAGGTCGTATTAGCATAACTAGAAAAAAGAGGTAGAGACAGCGTTTTATGCACATGAAGTGTGTTGCAATTCCAATACACTCCCTTATGTATCTATCACGCTCTTTCATTTCGTGTCATGGTCACATGCATGAGCCATGAAGATTCTTGCTGGCTGACTTGAACGGAAGTTTGAAGTGTTCTTGTTCTCGCCATTCTTGACATTCATGACATGATGACTGCGGTCTCGTCATCCAAAAAACGCCACGAAGCTACGTTTGATTGGACAAAATTCAGTCTGTATTGATACTGATACCGGTATATACCGGTACAATGGAATTTGTCACACAAGCAAATTGTTGCGATCGAAGAAGAGCAGTTGAATTGAGCATGGCTTCGTCGAGTGCACTCCAGGCGCTTGCGGTCGTGACCGCGGCCGTGGCTTTGCAGCAGCTCAGCAGCCGCCGTACTTGGACGCTCGCAGCGCACGAGGCCACAAAGTCAAAGGCAGCAGCAGAAGCGCAGCAGCAGAAGAAACAAGCGAGTGAGCGCAAGCCGACGGACGGCGACCAACGCGAGGAGGCCTTCGTGGTCGAGATCGAGTACTGCACGGGCTGCCGCTGGATGCTACGTGCCGCATGGCTCGGCCAAGAGCTACTCACGACGTTCCAGAATGAACTGCGCTCTGTGAAGCTCACACCCAACTCGAGCACGGGCGGCGTCTTCCAAGTGTACGTCTACGATGAGAACACATGCGATATTAGGAACGACGAGAAGGAGCTGCTCTGGTCTAGAAAGGCGGCGGGGCGATTCCCAGAATCCAAGGAGCTCAAGCAGATCGTGCGCGACTTTATCAGTCCCGACAAGGGGCTCGGCCACTCGGACAAGAAGTGAGCTTAGCAGTCTAACCCCCGAAGCTGTCATAGAAACATGTGGGTGGCTTTCGTTTTCGTGTGCTTGGAAATCGTATTGCATTCTTGTATATTAACAGCAGCTCGTCACTTAAAACTCAGTCGCCTCGCTTGGATGATGATGTCCGAGCCAGCACTCACCAGCGGCGGAGGGGCCATCGCCACGCTATTAGTAGCGAGAGCCGGGAAGACGACCTTCGGTCTGTGGTCATAAAGAGATTAATTAGCCTTGGTGCTGAGATATTCTCGTAAGAAGAATAAAGCCACGAGCTCACTCACCGTGAGAAGATTTGGCGCAGACTCTTTCCGACCGAGACGACGCCCGCCAGCCCTGTGTACGTGGACCGACGCCCATCTGATTGGGTCACGCACTTCATCGCCGACGTCTGGAAATCGCGCCACGCCCAGGGATGCGCCTACAGATATATATTTTTAAAACTTCATTAGTCCAAGCTCAATAATGGTTTTCTTCTTCTCATTGGCAGACAAGCGACCCGTACGCGGATCATCTGGCTCGTGTAGCGCTGCTCTGGGTCTTTCTCCAAGATCTGTGTGATAGCAAACGCAATTTCCGCATCAAAATCCAGATTGAGAGAGATCACAAACTGATTAAATTCGTACATGCTGCATGAGGTCGATGAGCTCCTTCTCGACCACGCGATCGCCGATTTGTTCAGGATACGCGATCGGATCATTCTGTGGTGTCATCAGTAGGACATCGTTAGAATCGCCCCAATGCGATTAATAAGTAGATGTCCACCAATGTCGGACATCTTACCTGGATCCGACTGTAGAGCTCCGTCATCGTCTTGGCTTCAAACGGAGGATGACCGTACACGAACATGTAGAGCGTGACTCCGCAGGCCCATATGTCGATGGGCTTGCCGCGAAAGTTCTCACCCGTGAGCATCTCGGGTGCTAGTGATCACACATGGTTACTTGTTAACCCAGATAACTCACCATGACTCAAGACAACCTGCCAGTTCACACCATTGAAGATGGCCGTGCCCGCTGTTTGTCGGAGGCTCTCGTCCTCGCTGTCCATTTCCTATATTTGAGATCCAAGTTTCGACAATGTTAGCTGATTCTCCATATGCTCAAAACCAAGTTCATAAAATCTGAACAACCAACTTACATGCGAGACGCCAAAGTCTGCGATCTTGAGGATCATTCCGCCTTCGCCGTCGCCTTTGAGCAGCAGATTCCCAGGTTTGATGTCGCGATGGATGATCTGCACACACGGTATGATTTTAGTTATCGAACTTACAAGTGTGGTTCATCAGTTTAGTCGTCGGTGAACGAGCTCCTCGTACTTTGTTCTCGTGCAGGAAATCGATTCCTTCGATCTGAGGTTTCGAAGAGAAAAAAATCAATCATTCGATCAGCTGTTAGCGATTTCTTCACTCCTGAGCTTACCAGATGGCAGAAGTACAACTTGGTGAGCTCGGCATTCAGCGGAGTGCAGTGGCTGTGTAGATATACCATAAAACACTCAGAAGGTGGCATACAAGATGACAACCACACAACTCGAAAGCACTCACGTGTCGTCATCGAGCACCGTTCCGCCTTCCACGAGCTCGCTGATCATGTACAGCTCGTCGCTCTCTGCTCGGAACAAAATCAGTCAGTTCGCTTATAAGACCTCCAATAAAATACTTCGGCAATGAGAAACGCACCATCCGTGTCGATGACTTCGCGCAGCACAACGATGTGGCGGTGATTGAAGCGCTTCCAGATGCTCAGCTCCTTCTTCACGCTCTGCAACGCATTCCCGAATCGTCCGACGCGCACACGCTTGAGCGCCTTCTTGTCCACAACTTTAGCGGCGAAGATCTCTTTCGTCTCGTTCGACTTGACCTTCAGGACCACGCCGTACGCGCCACGACCGAGTTCTTCCAGGAAGGTGCTATGATCAGAAACAACAATCATAAGCTTAGAAAGCCTCTATCAGATTATGAAGACCAGTCTCAACAAGCAATCGTACTACTGGTTGAGGTGACGACGGCCCTCGGCGTCCACCGAGGTGGTGATCATCTTGGTCTCGCGGAACGACTGACCGCGCTTGCGCAGTGGCATAATGGGCTTTAACCCGCCCAGTTGGCGCTCCGAGCCACCGCCGCCGCCTGTGGAGGTGAATTTGGTCGTTCGGACCTGCGGCGTGACGACGTTGTCTGCGATGACGCCGTTGTCGATCATGATGGCCGGACCGATCTGCGCCGTGACATTACCGAACGCGTTGAGGTTGGGCAGCAGCGAGGGCTTCCGTGCAGTTGCGGCGTCCATGGCGTCCTGTCTGCCGGTCTCTCTCTCTTGTGTGGGCGACTTGCTTGTTTTTCTTTACTCCAACTGCGTGTCTTGGTACGAGGACGCAGTTGACTCTCGCAGCGCACCTCCTAAGAATACAGCCACAGAAAACGCGCATGACTCACGAAAATAGACCAACGAGCCTAATCTCTGGACCACGGGTGCTGCGTGGAGAAATGATAAGTGAATGAAATGTTACGTGCTGGACCAGACACCAAGTCAGTATCAAATACAAATCATCATTACATGGAGTTACCACTTGGCTCTGAGCAACAAAGGCGGCTATTGGCAGCCTAGTGGCAGTCCAGCAGCGCCTTGACGTTGTCGCGCACGCGCACGAGCCACGTGACCTGCTCGTCCAGGTGGCTCAGCATCTCTTCGAGCTGCGGAATCGGCACCGAGATGCTCGCGTGGTCCGTGATTTCCACCTTCTGGCCGCGGAGGTTGCTAGAACAAGGAGAAACATGTCCACATAAACGATCTCATGGTGAGTCGGATCTACCAAGTGTGAACAAACTTCTTGACTGCTCTACGTACCAGACGCAGCCAGCAAACTCCTTCTTGGTGGTGCAGCCCTCGGGGATGGTAGTTATGCTCTTCTGCGTCGCGGCGACGCTGAAGGCTTCCAGGAGCTGCCGTAAATTTCGGTTATCAAACAATCACAATGTCAGTGGACTGGCTGACTTCGCTCAACACTTAGTCGGTTAGAAATACATACGAGCTCGCCTCGATGAATGGAGAAATCCACAATCAGCTCTGGCGGCAGCGGCGACTTGAACGTCTGCGAGTGATACACAAAAGAAAACGACCAGTCAGGTAAAAATCAAATCTCCACGTCCCTGTATTAGCAAACGCACGTGGTCGATGTGGGAGCTGTACGGAAAGCGGCGGCGACTGGGCAGCCTCAAAACGTTCGCGGCATTGCGCAGCTCGTGGCAAATGCGACTCAGGCTCTGCATAATATGACCGGCATGAGAGAATATTATATTTCCAATAGAAATATGATGATTGGCCTCAAAGGGTGGTATACGCACCTGGAACGTCGCGCGCACAATGTCCATAAACAGGTCCACATCCTCATTATCCGGATCGTCGGCGTTCAGATCCTCATTTTGGTGCTCCAAGAAGCCTTTGAGCGCCACGAGTCGCCCCAGTTGGTTCTGGATGATGCCGTGGAACTCGAGGATCTGGTTCAGCACGCAGTATTGTTGTAGCCTAGCCGGATACGAGCAAATTGCAACGTTAGAGGGGCGATGTGTATACTGTAGTGGTGTAAAAGTATACAAGTATACACTCACGCAGCGAGAATGGGTCCATTGCGACTGAGCTTGGACGGCAACTTGATCTCCAGGTTGGCCAGCACCACCAGATGGCCCTACACATAGCGTACCACCATCAGCACCACGAGTGACACAATATACACTACTACTATACACATGCGACAGAACCTCTACGCGCACGTCCGCCTTGATCGCAGTCGTGGCCGCAGATCGTGAGAACCGGATGCGGCCCCAGAGGAAGTCGAGGCGCTCGAGCTCTTTCTGCGCAGCGTCCACGGCGGCGCTTACGTCCCGCAGCAGGAACAGCCGCGTCTCACGCTTCTGCTCGTACAGTGTTCAGGCGTGTCTTAGTGGCGTGCAACACATCCAGCCAGCTATCTACACAGAGAGACGCACCCACGCAGCGAGCTCTTCATCAAGAGCCCGCATTCTTCTCACTTAGGTCACGTGTTGAAGCACGTTTTTGCTTTTTCATTTTGTATTCGGGTCACATTCGGGTAACATCTACTAGAATATAAAGAGGTGAAACTACCTCTCTATTATATGTCCCCGCTCAACCCGCGAAATGGCTACATCTATATTCGGAGCTGCCTGCCTAATCATAGCTATCGCAGAGAGCTGAACACGAGTGAGAAGCGCACAGCTGAAGCACGAAGCTTGTGACTCGTGTGGCTCTGGCGATGGCTGCAGGGACGAGCGAGGACGCGCAGACGCGCGATCTCTACAATGCGCTGCGCACAGGCGACGTGGGCGTCAGGTGCGAGACTCGTGAGCAAGGAGGGCGTTGTTGTCATGTCTCCAATCGCCTCACGCTCTTAACTGTGTTGCTGGTCAGCTTTGAGGCGGTCATGTGCGAGATCTACTTCCTGCAGCACCGCCACTTCACGCTCTTCGACGCAAAAGACGCCTTCCACTCGTCCACAGGCACGCTCTGCCTTCTGCTAATAAACTGACAGTCCTCAGCGCTAACATATCTACCTTCGTTCAGGCGCGAACGAGCAATTCCTGATCTACCGCGACTTCCAGCACGCGGTCGTCAAACTGGCCAAGGCGCGCGCCAACGCAGCAGCTGATTCCAATAGAGCGCCCTTGAAAGCCAGTCAGCATGCGGCCGCATTCCTCGAAGAGATCGCGCTTCGCCACGCTGAACAGCTCACAGAGACGAAAATGGACGCGTTGCGGCGGCAACTCATCAAGCACTCGGTACTCGAAGTGCTCGAGGTGCACCTGCCCAAGCTCATACAGAGCTTCCAGTTGTACGGCAAGGAGAACGTGATCCTGGCACACACAACGCGCGCCAATGCGCTCGACACGTCGTCCACGATCTCACTCGATGGATTTCTCGATTTCCTTAACGCCTACTTTGAGTACGAGGAGTTCTTTTCGTTTCGACAGCTTGAGCAGGTCAGTGCAATATTTGAAGGCTTACAGTCTGGGATCCCAGTTGCTAAGCTGTTCACACTGTCTTCAGATGGTGGCTGAGATGAAGGACGCGTTTGCAGACAGCCTCGAGCCGGAGCTCGAGCCGCACGAGATGTCCTTTGGCCACTTCATTGAACTCTTTTGTCGAGTCGCGTCCGAGTACCACAACCAGATCCTCATCCGCGAAGGCGCGCAGCTGCGAAGAGCGATCGAGTCCTGTCGTCTGGAGTTCAGCATCGAGCTGCTCCTGCAGCAAATGAACATCAAGATCATGCGCGATGAGCACGAGCCGCCCGGACAGCAGGAGCCAAAAGCACATCCCAAAGCTCAAGACCCAGGTGACGCTCTCGCAATCTTTGACCCCAACCTCGAAGGCCTGACGCTCGAAGTGGGCGCCGACGAGACAATGACGTTCGAGTCGCTCGTCAACGATATCCGAATACACTTGGAGGCCTTCGAGCGAGCAAATCTAGGAGGCACAAAGCGCACCAAGCGCGGTCAGAGCGTGCTGTTTGCGAGGTTACCGCCTCGTAAAGTGGCTCCTGGCAGTTCAAACGATTCGACGTCGATCTTGGGAGGAAAATTCGGCATCTCCGACAAGATCCCGCTCGTGACACTCATCCGCGAGCTCGTCTCGCCGCCGCCGATGCCTTCGAACGTGCTCAAGAAGCTCGAAAACGCCATCACGTACCAGAACATGGGGCAATACAATGTACGTCGCCTGCATAAGTAGGAGCTGGTGATAATTCAGCTCTAACGGTGACTGTATGTGCAGATGGCGCTCGGAGCCCTCGAGGTCTGCAAGGAGCGGTATAATGCGTCCAGGTACGCAGATTCTAGCCATTCCGACAATTTCCCACTTTCAGAAAAACCAATTTCCCATTTTGAACTAAATTCGAACTTTTTTTATTTTCTCCCCGTACTACTACTACAATAGGGAATCCGCTACTTCAGAGGGTGCAGAGGACGTCGAAGTGCGCGTGTTCTTCCACCTCACGACCGCGAGCGTTCTCGACAGTGCGCGCAAGGACTTCGCGGCGCTGCGGCACCACTTTGAAGCGCTCAAGCTCGCCGATCTACTCGTGCCAGCCAGTCACCCAGGTCGTGCACTTGTCAAGAGCTCTCTCGGGTGCATGTTGTACTACGCTGGGGAGATCGGGCTGGCGAAGAAGTGCCACCAGCAGGTTCTCGAGACTCGGAAGCTCGCTTCAGGCCTGGATGATGAGCATATCGATACAGCTACGGCCATGAATAACCTCGCGTGCTGCCTCAGTCAGGACCCGACGGGCACGGCCATGGAGGACGCGTACCTGCTGCTCAAAGAGGCCAAGCGCATCTACAGCGACGCCTTCGGGACGTCTCACCCGCGTGTCGACATGCTGCTGCGCAACTTTGAGCGCGTCAAGGCCTGTCAGCGCATGGTCGCCGTCGACCCGCAGGGCGCGCTGGACCGCGGTGAGTACGCGCACGTGATCCCCGGCAGCTGCTTCCAGATCCGCGCGCTCGTGCCGATCGCCAAAGCCGCAGCCAAAAGCGGTGGCGCGAAGAAGAAGAAGGGCGGGGCCAAGAAGAAGAAGTGAGTTGGGCAGGTTTGAATTCCTAGAATCGAGTACGATGTCTACGCTGTGTGAGCAGCTCCGGCTGTATATGCAGGGATGTTCAACTTCTATCAGACTCTTGATGGAGGCTTCTTTTCGAAATACAGTGGCTTGAAAGGTCGTCTTGAGGGCGATGGCGCTTCGCATTCCATTGTGCGTGGCTGAGCCTTGCTTTCTTGACTCGGGTCTTCGTTTTTATAGGTTTTTGTAGCTTTCTATGCGCTCTTGAGCTTCTTGAAGCTGCTGCTGTTGCCAGAAAGTGCGCTCAACACGAGCGTGAGGATGACTGTCAACGGGCCCTTCCAGTACTTGTCGAGCGCGAACCAGGCGACGAGGAAATTGAGCGCCATGGCCTCTAGCTGCCGCTCCTGCTGGGTCATGAAGTGCGTGGCGACGTGGGCCACGAGGCCGATCGCACCAGAGACGAGCAGCATGCGTACGAGCGACCAGACCATGCTGAGAGACAATTCGATAAGCTTGCTCGACTGGTGGTAGTGCTTGATGTAGCGCAGCACGAGGCCGCTGGCGAAGAGGTTGGCGGTTGAGACAAGCACGAAGCCGATCGGGTGCGCGTCCACGCCCGTGCTCTGCCACTGCGAGACCATCTTGGAGATCGTCACGGCCTTGAGCCAGCTCACACACAACCCAATGACGCAGTTGAGCACGGGCTGTGGGATACGCAACACTGCAATCGCAGTCTCGACCATGAAGTAGATCGGCACCACGAGCTTCACGGTCTCCTCGTACTGCGGCGCAGCGCCAAAGAGCGGGCGGATGACGGTCGTGCCGGCCGAGTTGGCCAGGATCGCCACGAGCAGCGCCTTGCAGTGGCCCCAGAGTGCCACGCGCAGCGTTCTGGGCCTGTTGGTCGGCACGAAGAGCGTCGCGAGCTGCACACGACTCGTGAGACACACGAAGGCGATGAAGCACTTCTTGAGCGCGCTCATGAGCTCCTTGGACTGCGCGTACTGCGCCGCCGTCGTGAGCTCAAGGGCCACGCCGGCGAACGCGGTGAGCAGCACGAGCGCATTCGGGAGCAGTGAGGGGATCGAGAGAGATGCGGACGAAAGGCGTTTCTTGCTGCTGGTGCTGCTGATGGCGGGTGCGATGGCGGCAGCTGAGCGACTGGGGCGTGCGCGCGACGCAGCGACGGCGGCCGACGGTCTTCCTTTGGACCTGTTCGCCATTTTATTTTTCGCGATTTGGTTTCCAGAGTGTGAGAGAGTTTTGTAAATATCAAGTTTCGTATAGTGGACATTTGATACTACAGTACAATGTTGAGCAGAGCCCGGCTCAACAGTGGAAATGGCATGCCCTCTACGCAACAACATGGAGCTCTTCGTGTGAAATTAGATACGATATATTACGATCCTGATCTTAATTACGCTATGTAGCTAGCTGCAGCCCCGTCATGCAGTCGATGGAAGAAGCAGCCGCCGCCCGCGAGCTCTTGAGGACTCGCAGAGCGACGCTGCATCGCTTAGAAGTCGCCGCCTTCGAAGCCACCGCCGCCGCCGCCGCCACCGCCGAAGTCACCACCGCCGAAGTCACCACCGCCGCCGTCCAGAGCGCTGCCGAGAAGCAGACCGCCGAGCAGACCGCCACCGACGCCAGCCGCGACCGCACCACCGCCCATCCCGCGGCGGCCGCCACCGTCTCCATGACCGTAGCCGTGAGACGGGCCGTATCCCTGCTGGGCGTAGCCGCCCTGGGCGTACACTGGCTGACCATAGCCGGGTTGGCCGTAGCCAGGCTGGCCATATCCAGGCTGCTCGTAGCCAGGTTGCGCGTACACTGGCTGACCGTAGCCAGGCTGAGGCCCATTCGCGTACATCACCGCAGGCTGGTGGCCGTGCTCGTTTTCGTACTGCTGTCTACGACGCTTCTTGATGCAGGTCATGACGAGGGCGCCGATGATCGCAAAGAGCAGGAAGACGCCGATGCCGAGCCACATCCAGAGGCGCTGGTTGTTCGAGCTAGTCGTCTTCGTCGCGTTCGACGCCGTGCGGCACTGGCACGTGGACACGGACGGCGCGCAGAGGTTCGAGCTGGCGCAGCAGCACGCCATGCGCTGGCTTGCGGCATTGAGCCAGTTGTTGCAGAACACGCCCGGCGTGTTGCGGAACGCCAGCGAGCACGTCTTGGCGTCGCGACAGAGTTCGCACTGGGACGCGGTGGTCGTGGCGTTGCTGGAGGTCGTCGTGTTGGACGTCTGCGCCTGCGCCGAGAGCAGCAGCGCAGAGAGCGCGAGCAGCAGCAGGAGAAGCGCCTTGGGTCGTGCCATTCTTCTCTCTCGTTCTTCTTCTTGAGCAGATTCGGAAATGAAAAGGATAAAAGAATTATCAAGCCCTGTGCGCTGGACGGCACTGGCGTTTTTCTCGGCCGTCGAGTAATTTAGAAGCCATCAGTGAAATGTTATACCCTGTAAATACTGATAATATCAGGTTTGAGTATTCTGATTCCATCAATGCAAACATGTTGTGTAAAATAGATACCTGCTAAAACCGATAGAGGGTGTCGGATGAGTCGATTTTACTGCTTGATCAGCCTTCATGCAGAGGCAAACAAACAGACGGCGCACGAAAAGCTCCGCTCAAGTGCTGAAGACCAGGCCGCTTCGCATTTCCAAAGCTCACGAGTATTTTTTTCACAAGCGTCATGTCCCCACTGCGCCAATATCAAGAAGAAGCCGCGCGCAGTCCAAAACTCTTCATGTTGCAGCCAAATCTCCATTTTGCGATGGACCTCCCGTTGAAGTCGAGAAAATCCAGCAAGCCAAGTGCCAATGAGGCAAATTGTCGCAATCGTTTTGTCAAACAAAATGACTGGGTCGTTGGACACTCGCAAGTCCATTGGAGACTGCACCTGGAAACCCGACATGCAGGTTTTGTGACCGAATGGCTTGTCAGCTGATGCGGCTCGCGACTGAGTTTGAGAAGCAGAGCGCTTCAACTTGGCGAATGGCTTCAGCTAGATACTCCTTCGCGAGACTGAGGCAGGCGCACCACCATCACGACGCTCTTGTGATGATGCCTTGCTTTCGCGTAATCGGGATTGGTTGTCGTCTTTTGGTTGGCTCAAGAGAGAGAGATTACAGTGTATCCATGTGTGCCTGCTGGGCCAAAAAGGATCTTCAGCAATCGAAAAGATCCGCTTTCAACTGCTCTGGTTATGTGGCTCTCGCTCTGTCACTCTCATGTTGACATGGCTACACTCGGATGCAAAAGGAGCGTCGTCATTGTAAGAAACGAGAAGAATTGTAATTATATAGCTGCAGCATTCCGAGGACCTCTTGAGCGGTCCAGCGTCGCACTCGCACGCTCTCTAAGACACACTGAGCCTCACCAACGCGCTCTTAACTACGCCATATCAACAGGCAGTATATGAAACATAACACAACACTTGTATTTAACGCACATAGTCTGGAGTCACCCCGTCATAAAAACCAGTCTCTTTCTCACCCACGTCTACAAGCCCGCATAGCCCTGCTGTTGTTGTTGCTGCTGACCGCCGTATTGCATGTTGTTGTTGTTGTTGTAGTTCGTCTGGAGCTGCTGGTGCTGCTCCAGCACCGCCATGGCGTTCTGGTACTGCACCTCCTGCATCGTGGTCAGCATGCGCTTGGTGTGTTTCTTTCGGCAGTGGACGTAGAAGTAGGTGGCAGGGATGACGAAAAACACGCATACGAGGATGAACACCACACAGAAAACCGTCGAGACACCACCCGAGTCGGTCTCCTCTGGCGTTGCGGTGGTCGGGGCCGGTGTCGTCAATGGGCTTGTAGTCGCTGGTATGTAGTCGCAGACGCACTTGGTGGTCGTGGCGTTTGGCGTCGCGCACACGAACGTGCTCACGCTGCAGCAGCACGGGATCTTGGCGGTGGCCGTCGCGTTCGCGAGGAAGTCGTAGCAGAACTTGCCCTCGAGGCCAAAGTACGCCTTGCTGCAGTCGTCGTCGTCGCGACAGGCCGCGCAGAACTGCTTGGTGGCGGTGCTCGTCGCCTGGGGCTCGGCGGTGGTCGCGAGCGGTGCGAAAACGGCGAAGAGCATGAACAGCGCAAGCAGCAGCAGTGGGGACTGGCGGACACGCGTCATGGCCGCCTCTTGATTGACGAAGAAGTAGAGGAGGGAGACTGGAGCTGATGGGGCGCGTGGCGAATTCGGAAATGAAAACGATGGGAGCGATAAAGGGGAATGGAGGGAAACGATTGGAGATCCTTGGGATTTCGGACAGTGGGCGCCTCTGACGTTTGGATTTTCTGGGAGAGTTAACTTCAAGAGGTCGAGGACCAGCTTTTGAGGAACTGACTCGAGGCGACAGTGCGTCGTTTGCTCAGCCAGCCAGCCACAAGAAGCATGTTTGAGGCCAGGTTGTCGCTCACATCCCAGCACGTTTTCTGTGGATTAATGCTGCGGTCACACAGCGTTGAGATTTTAATCCAACAGCCACTTTTATAACCGAAATGGCTCCAAAACGAGTCATTCAAGCGAGGGACTGGCTCTCTGACACTCACCACGAAGTTCAAACAGGAAGTGCCCAAAGCTTCAGCTCGGTCTGGATCTGCTGGTGTCATCGTTGGGAAATGTCGGGTACTGTAGATGCGAACGAATGACCAAAAGCTGCGAGTGATAGGAGTTCCTCCTCTCTGCATTGAGAGCCGACGCGGTTCCCGAGAGAAGGCGTCGTCGCTTTAAGATGGAGAGCAGCGTTCACAAGAGCAGACGGACTTGAATTTAAACGCATTCTGTAGTAATGACATGGTTCGTCCAATGCCAGCAACTCGTCGTCCTCCTAAAGCTGCCTCGGCTCAACGCAGTCGCTTCAGACCCGAGAGGGAGGCGACCTGGAAAGCACGCGCTCGCATAGGTGGCACAGCTCTGGCGGCGCAGTGTGCCTAAACTTTAGAACTTGATTGACTTATGGGGCCTTTGGCCACTAATATAGCACCGCCAACCTAACGACTTGCATCCTGACCAACCAACCGCTTGGGTCGCGCTTCAAAGTTGCTCAGTCACCACCGCCGCCGTCACCACCGCCATCGCCATCGTCGCCGTCATCACCGCCGCCACCACCGAAGCCAAAGCCGTTCCCTTGCTGGACATAGCCGGCTTGGACGTACACTGCAGCCAGAAGCAGAGCGCAGATACAGAATTCGGGGTGGACGGAGCTGAAAATTTCAGGAGCCGTGAAATACGATATCCATGAAATACTGAGAATATGGCATCGCTTGTAGCCCTAGAAATACGCCTGCGTGTACCTGTGGAAATGTATCCATGCTGAAAACAAATAATATACCTGCTAAAACGGTATTGGATACAGAGAAATGAGTACGAAGCCACTTGCTCCGTGAGCACATCCACCACCAGAGGTTCATTTGCCTATAGAACGGACTTGTTGGCCTGTACTGCTGAGGTTGTCTTCGCTTTCATGGGTTATGCCATGGCGAAAAGATCTGACTTTAGCATCTGCCTCCCTCCCTGTAGATGTTGATCCGCGGGACACATGAGCTCTGTGGTACAGTACCCCACACGACCCGAGCTTTGTATGGCGCTGGCTAGGCCTCGGATGCCAGGCAACGCAAGTCTATCAAGGGGAAGTTGGCTACGGCCACACACGGACTTGTATTTAACTCAAGAGGGAACAACTACGCCTGGAGAGCCATCGACTCTCTCTTGGAACTCAACTCGTGAGATCTACAAGGCCGCGTTGCTGTTGTTGTAGCGGCCGCCCTGCTGCTGCTGTTGACCGCCCTGCTGCTGCATGTACACCGCCTGCAGCTGCTGGTGCTGCGCCGTGGGGATGGCGTTGACCACATGCGCGTCTTGCATCATGCCCATTGCGCGCTTGGTCTGGTACTTCATGCAGTAGACGTAGCCCACGCCGACGATGATGATAAGGAAGAGCGCGCCGACGCCCACGCCCACCCATACCCACACGGACGTGGCTTCAGTCTTCTTTGGCGCAGCGGTGGTGGGCGCAGGCGTCTTGGAGCTGGTGCTAGGCTTCTTGGTGGAGGTCGCGTCGTAATCGCAGTTGCACTCCGTGGTCGTGGCGTTTGAGGCCCCACAGACGAAGGAAGACGCACAGCAGCATGCGGTCTTGACGGCGGTGGCGTCGGTCGTCGCGGTGAAGTCGTAGCAGAAGTGGCCCGCGAGACTGAAGTACGCCTTGCTGCAGTCGCCACCGTCGCGACACGTGATGCAGAACTGCTCGTTGACGGTCACGGCGTTGGTCGAGGGCGGCGCGAGGAGGAAGAGCGTGAGCGTTGCCAGCAGCAGCACTGGGAGCTGGTGGAGGCGCGTCATGGCTGAGCTGACAGAGAGAGGTGGGCTGGTGCTGAGTGCGGGGTGAGTTGGCGAATGAACGGATGAACGGATGTGGGTGGTGGCGAGAAACTATTTGGAGGTCGTCTTGTTGATTTGGAGAGTGGGCTCCAGCGAGTGTGGATTTTTACAGAGTTGACTTGCCGTCAAGACCGGATTAGTAGCCTCCTGGATGGCGGTTCTGACTCTCAAGTGGGCTCGGAAAAGAGCAAATTGTGCAAGCTGACTTGTGCGCATTTCGAAAGCCTGACGTATCCAGAGTGGAAAGAGCGCACTCTACTGGCCCATGGCAATTTATTCCGGTAAACACGTCCAGAGGTCCTTCCCGAAACAGATTTCAATCGCCCCTTTTTTACCAAAAATAATGATTTCCGAGGCAAATTAATGATTTTCGAAGCTTCGCTGAAGATTAACAAGTTGAACTAAAAGTGAGTTGGGCATTCGTCAGCCACGCGAACTAGCCACACGCACAACTGGACCATGAGGTCATCTGCTTGCTTGTTGGCATATGTTTGCTTGCATGTGTGCTCAGGGTCGGTCTTATCAAGAAGTCTTGTTCAAAACCAGCAAGCAGCGGAGATCAGAAAGCTGAGGATGCCATTCGCTGACTGTACAAACCGCAATTGGCCCCACGACTCGGTCGCGAGCTCTTCATACTGGTACCTTCACTATCGAATGATGTACTCCTGTACTGTATAACACGTTGTCTTCTTGACTGATGGTCGTTCCTTTCCGGTGTCTGCCACTACAGGCAGGTCATTCGTCAACATGTACCTTCAATTGCTCTTGTTCTCAACCGATCCTCCAACAAACACGACCATGACAAATGGCTACACTTTACAGATCCGCAATCGCGTTATCCGCCAATAATGGAGCCACTCGAAGAGCTCACTTGGATTGGTTTCTTCTCAAGATCGAAAGAATACCAAAGAGTGGAATTGAAAAGCTGTTGTTTGGTTTGGCTGGGGTTGCAGTTTGTTCACTGGTTGACATGCATGACGTCCTACTAGAAATCGCCAGCGAACGTGTCTTCACCACCACCACCGTAGTCGCCACCACTGTAGCCGCCGCCATCACCTCCACCGTAGTTGCCACCTCCTCCCTGGTTGCTGTCGCCGGTGTCCGCGAGCGCGTTGCCGATCAGCATCCCACCGACGAGCCCCGCCGCTGCGCCGACCGCGACTCCAGCGCCAGTACTCATGCCGCCGCCGCCACGTGGGCTGTAGTGCTGCTGCGGGTACCCTCCTGGGGCGTAGCCCTGCTGAGCGTACCCGCCCTGCTGATAGACGACCGCGGGCTGCTCCTGGACGTAGACAACCTCCTTGTCGCTGTCGTAACCACCACCGCTGCTCTCGGACCGCGACCAAAAGTAGTAGGCCACGCCGATGATGATCAGCAGCACGATGATGCCCGCGGCGATGAAGATCCACTTCTTGGACGATGACGAGCTGGTCGCTTTGGGGGTTGGGGCTGGCGTCGGGGCCTTCGTGGACGTGCCGGTGGTCGTTTTCTTGCAGTTGCACGAGTACGTCCCGCGGTCGCAGATCGCCTCGCGCGGGCAGCAGCACGAGTGCTTCTGGCTGGCCGTGTCGAGCCACGGGCCGCAGTATTGGCCGGGGGCGCTCAGGTATGCCTTGCTGCAGTCGTTCGTGTTGGCGCAGATGTCGCAGCCGCTCAGCGGGGCCGCCGTGGCTGTCTGGGCGTCGGCTGAAGTCCAGAGCGCGGCGAAGGCAAGCAGCGCCAGCAAGAGGAGCGACGAGAGCGCTCGTCCCTTGAGTCCCATGGTGCTGTGTGCGGTTGAGTCTATGGGACTGGAGGGAGACTGGGCTGAGGACGGGATATGAGCTCTTGGTGGCGAATTGGAGAATGAAATGAATGAGAGCCGAATCCAAAGGCTCCGGCCTAACTAGCCAGGTGGATTTTGACCCACAGGATCGAAATGAAAGGCCTCTGGTCAACGAAAAAGCTCCACTGAGCTCCTGTTGAAAGCCCAGACAACGTGGTAGCACACGCGCTGATAGTGCGACAATCCTGCTGGGGTCTGGTTGCCTCGCCATGTCAAGTCTGAACACAAGCAGGGCTCTCTTTCATATTGTTCAGTGTCGAGTTTGGATCTGGGAATCAGCGCCGCCGTGGATGAGCAGGGGCGGGCCAGCGGCACCTGGCGGACGTGGGGCCGAGCTCGTCCGATTGGTTAATTTCTGCCGCGACATGAAGAAGAGAAGAGGAGCCGGGCGGCTGGGCGGACGAACGATCAAGCGAGCAACGCGTTTGGCTCGGGGGCGAAGGTGCAGGACGCAGGTGAGTGTGAAGCCGTGAGATGGGCCGGCCACGCATGTCCCAGTCCCGCACGCGTGTACTGTAGTTGTTGTTTCACGACCGAGTGAAGTTCGTCTGTGAACGTTGTCTTGAGTGTAGGGCAGCTCGCTGGTTTGGTCGCCCTCGTGGTGACAATCCTCTTAAAAGCCTTGGTACCTACAGTAAGTACTACCGGTATGGACCCACAAGAGAAACCAGCTCTCGATGCGCCAAATGATAGCACGTCGCAGGTGTCGCTGACGCATGTTGCGGCTGGTAAAATCCACGCTCCAATGCGTCAAAATCCACGCTCTAATGCGTCAAAATCCACACTTTTACTGCCTATTATCATACAGAAAAAGACACGCTTTGGGTCGTAGGTTGTCAAACCAGGCGCTCTTCTGCCTCTGCGTTCGGTTTGCATGCGACAGCACTTGGGGGTCAGTCCGAGTGTCTTCCAGGAATAAAGACCAGGGGCCGAGCTGGTTGCGCTGTACCAGTAGTTTTGATGGTCTCGCAGTTGCGACAAACTCCGTCCGTACAGACGAGTCTCTCTCACTTGGCGCACTCGTGCGTGTGCGTCGTCGGGCTCTTCTTTTTCGCGGTGGCGCTGCTGGTTGTGATGCCCATCGCAACCGTGCGGCTGAGCGCAAGATTGGTGATGCTGCGGACTCTGCGCCGTGAGCGAGCGAGCGAGCGTTAGGAATCCGACGTGAGTGGATGAAGAGTAGCGCAGTCGTCCGCACAAAGAACCCAGCTACTGCTTGCGACATTCATGCGCGCGCGTCTGCACTGTAACGAGGTACACGATTGATACTAGAGCCGCGCACACAAGGCGCGTGGTTGAAGTTCTTCTGCAGCGTCGACAGCATGGCCAAGGCTGCAGTATGTACAGTACCTTATCCGCCTTGCTGTGGATCCATTCCGCAAGTCGCTTCGTCTCCAGTTGCCAACTGGAATTAAACCAGAGACGGCCATGCGAAGGCAGCACCCACCCTCTCGCGTGCGTAGCGCTCGCACCTTCGGGGGGGGGGGGCT
>JAASFY010000133.1:0-38447 GCA_023334035.1 Globisporangium okanoganense | reverse complement strand
TTATCCGTAATAATAGTCAATGACAAGGCCGCATCATTGCTGGCCATAACTGTTCCTTAAGTGCGCAGCAAGTTCGCGCGTGCCACTTCAGAAGTGAACACTGCGAACTTCCACTAAGTTCGGTCTTAAAGATATTGCACAGACAGTAGTCTGGCAGAGTGGTTACTGCGGTGTAACTCACTCGTGTACCCCGTTACAAAATCCCTCTAAAACTTACAAATCCATTATTATCATTATGACGGGATAACCTTTTTACTCCACCAACAAATTTATAGTTAATTGCCCGTTCACTTGCTCCTACAAAACCTATTTATTACACTTACAAGGCATAAACCTTTATGTCAAAAACACCAAACGTTGTCCGAAAAACACAATTTGAGATCCGACCTGCGCAAAACTGAATCCGAAACACTCAAATCAATCCGACATGCTTTTGCCAGCATTTCTGAAAAATACAGTCATATCTACAGCCTTCAACTTTAAGCCTAAACCACAGCAACGGTCTTGCCCACACCCTCAAATACAGCATTCGGTGCATGTTCCTCACTGGTTTTGGACTCTTTCTCGCTGTCAGTTCCATCGCCCACACTCTCTTCCGGGTTCTTACCTGTGAAGTTATCAACTAAGCGCTTGATGATGTCCTGCAGATGCGGGAAAAGCTGCTGAAGCTTCCAAACTCCACTGAGATTTTTGGCGAGTTCACATCTAATCATCGACTTCCTCGCGTACAATACTTCGTTGTTGTCGCGCAGTCCGTTGACGGTTTCCACGCAGTGTGCTGCAAGGCGGAGAAAGAACTCCATCCCGGGATTCACCAGTTTTCTAGACCATTCACCTTTTTTGTTTGGCACGTTGGAGAACGTGTGCTCTTGAAGCAGCTGGAGCTTCTTCGAATCCCATTCCTTCAGCCAGACCTCCTTGATTTTCTTGATGATAAACGAATCAGCTGGCTGGCAGATGTGAGTTGCGTTGGCTCGGTCGCTTCACTCACATTCGCGCCACTCGCAGCAGCTCCTCTCGCAGCATCTTCACTCGTAGTCGCGTCACTGGCCACAACAAGCGGCACCAATGCACCGCTTGTCGCACCCGGTTCTTCTCGCGATCCTCGACCAACAACCGGAGTGGCATCCAGACCTTCTCTAGCTGTCGCCCATGTATCGTCCATGTCGTGAGGGCTTGTGTCCGCGACGACGGGCACTTGCTCGACATCCGCGACGACGGAAGGTGCGGGTTGCACGCGTATCTCTTTTCAGGGTCGTGACTCGGAAAACCAGGAGCTGCCGCGTCGGCACTCGTCATCTCCACGGAGCTTGCAGCCGCTTCGCTCGCACCGTGCCACGACATGCGCCAACAATGTGCCGCGATTTGGTTGAATACGCGGCGCCACCGCGTCTCCCGCTGGTGTCACCCGCATCACTCGTCGCCACCTTGTTTCCCGTCGTCGTCCCTGCGTCGCCCATCACCACCAGGTCATCTCCTTTCGTCGCCTCATCTCTCGCCGCCTCCTTTGTCGTCGCCACCACCACGTCGTTTGCCACAGACGCCCCAGACGCCGCCGCTGCGAGGTCGTCGTCGGGTGTATGGTATCGTCACTTATCTCATTTGCGATTCTTTCGCTCTCATTTTTAAAGCGTTTCTAGCCGTTGAAACCGAAAAATAAACGAAGGAAAGTTTTCCGGTTTTATTTCACGGAAGTCCAAGCGTTTTTTTTAAATTGCATACAGTGGTGGCAGAAATTATAAGACCACCCATTTTTTACGATAAAAAAGCTAAATCATGGATTTTTACGAATGCACTTACGTTTTTGGACTCGCCTTTTGAAGCCCACTCGGTTAGCGGTCTCCATTCTCCAATCCGAGCATTTCCCGTTTCACAGTAGAAAATTACGTCTCAAACCCCCGGAAGAAGATATAAGACCACTCAGCTCCGAGCGCTCGATACTGCCGAAGGTGCGTTGTTTCTATCTTCAATGGCATCTTATATGTCAAACACATGCCTGACCATCCTGTGTGTGATTTCCAGAACGGGAGAAGAAGAAGCCAAATGCCGAGGGGGACAGCACTATCGGACTTCGAGAAGGGCCAGATTTCGGCCATGAGCGCGGCTGGCACGAGCCAGAGAGTGATCGCGCGCGAGATTGAGCGGTCAAATACCGTTTTCCAAGCGCAACCCGGATGCCTACGACACCACGCGACGCCCACGACGACCCTCTACTCTGACCCCAGCCACCCTCCGCTCGCTCCGTGCGTGGCGTGCTTGCACGAGAAGACACGCTACGCTCCATGAAATGCAAGAGCAGCCCAGTGTTGAAGAAAGCCCACAAGCTGGCTCGTCTCGAGTGGGCTCGTGCGTCGGTGACCCTCGGGGTCAACTAGGACTCGGTGATCTTCTTCGATGAGAAGAAGTTCACCCTCGATGGCCCCGACGGTCTCCAGTACTACTGGCGCGATCTCCGTCGCGAAGAACAAGTCTTCTCGAGGCACCAGGCGGGGGGCGGGTCGATGATGATGTGGGGCGCGTTCTCAGCGAAAGGGAAGTCTCGCTTGGCCGTCTTGTATGGCAAGCAGAACAGCGACGCGTATGTGCGCACGCTCAAGGAGAACTTGCTTCCGTTCGCGCAGCTGGAGTATCCAAACGGGTACACTTTTTAGCAAGACAACGCCTCCATCCACCGCTCGCGCTACACCATGAGCTAGTTCGCCAAGCGAGTTGTGACCGTCATGAGCTGGTCAGCGCTGTCTCCAGACCTCAATCCAATCGAGAACGTATGGGGCATGCTCGCCCGTCGATTTTACCAAGGAAGGAGGCAGTTCGCGAACAAGCAGGAGCCCCAGTCCGCCATTTTCCAAGCCTGGGACGAGATCGAGTCTGGATACACCGAACAACTGATCCGTTCGATGAGCAACCGATGCACCGCTGTTTAGAACTCAAGAGGAGTAAGACACCGTATTAGCAATCGCTGATGCTTGCTTAAACGCTTTTATTACCAATGTTCCATGCTTGGTCTTATAAATATTTCCACCACCAAAATGCGTTTTTTATTACTCCATGTTTTTTTGGTTTTGAACGCCAGAATTAACACTGCTAGCTGAACACGTATTCATAGGCCGTGTGTCCAAATTTCAGTCAATTTGATGAAGATTTCCGTTCATAACACAAAAACTCGGATGGTCTTATAGTTCCTGCCACCACTGTAACAGATTAGTTCATTAGATTCCCCACAAGTTTGCTACAAAAAAACACGAAAAAACGTTTTTTGAATTATCAATTTTTTTGAAGTGTGATGTCTTTGATCATCGATATTTCCGCGGAATATTTTTGTTCGAAGCTCACGATAGCTCAAAATGTAGCTAAAACACTCCTCTATACGATGGTGTGCGTAACTCCGATCTCACGTTGCAATAGATAAGCATCATTTCGTTTGCCGCGGACTCATATACCATATGACATGCAGCAAAAATACATGACATGAGCATGCTCATGTTGCAAGAGCTCCATGCCTCTGCGTCTGTGAATCAGGTCTGCTCTAAAAAAATCAGCGTTTGTCCATATATTATCCTTTTATTTCAACATCTTTTCATCAGGGACGCGAATATGCGCCTCCCAAACTTTCTTCTCGCGCAGCGTTCATTCGTTCACCAATCCCCCTTCACTTACTGCGGCTGGCCGTTCGCGAGGTGAGCGGCGCGGCGGCGGCGCGCGATCACGAGCCCGACGGCCGTGAGCACGACCGTGGCGATCGTGGCCATGGTCGCGATCAGGATCCAGACCGTGGGCGAGAGGTAAAGGAAGACCTTGTCGCCGCCGCCGTCAATCGTGGTCTTCGCCGAGCCCGCCTTGGCGCCCAGTGGGATCACGGGGAAGATGTTGATACCGCAGTTGATCTTCGAGTCCATCTTGATCTTGAGGTAGCCTTTGTCGCCCCACTGGGACGAGTACGAGTTCTTGAGGATCCAGAAGTTCGTCGAGCCTTCGGTGCCGTAGCCCACGAGCACGACGGCGTGGTCGATCTGCGAGCTGTCGGTGAAGTCGCCGCTGTTCGGGCACTCGTAGATGCCGCCCTTGTAGTCCTTGAAGTTGCTGCCCGAGTTGATCGCGACCGAGATCGGCTGGTTTTGCAGCGCGATCTTGAGCAGCTCCGTCGGGTCCGTCGAGTTGTCGCATTTCTTGCCCACGGCCTGCTCCCAGTTCTCGATGCTCGCAGCGGCCTTGGTGGGATCGTTCTCGCACGTCGCGTTGCCCGAGCCCGAGGACGCCGACGGCGCCTTGGTCATTGTCTTGAACGGGTTGAGCGTCACCTGGTCCACCTCCTTGTACGGCAGGTCGAGCTCGCTCATGAGGCTAAGGCGCAGGCCCGCGGCGTCGGCGAACGCGCCGTGGGTCATGCCGCCGTCACACGCGTTGTTCTGCGAACCCCACTTCATCTCGGTCTGCAGCCATTTGGCGCCGGTCACACCGGACCCGGCCCAGCAGTACTGGAACGTCGCAGTCATCTCGCGCTTGCTGCAGTCGAGGAATTGCTGCGGCGAGAGCGGGATCGGGTCTTTCTTCGAGTTCACGGCCACGGCCGTCTCGATCGCGTCCGTGGCGGCGAACGCCCAGCAACTGCCGCACTTGTTCTGGCTCTTGACCGTCGTGCAGATGTTCTTCTTCAACGGGTTGTCGGTCGAGCACCAGTTGAGCGTCGCTGGCGCCAGCGACGCCAGGCGACGCGCTGCTGGTGCGGCCTCTTCGAGACGGCGACGCGTCTGCGCGTGCAGCTCCTGGCGCACGAACTCCTGGACAGTCTGCTTGCGCTCGTGGTCCAGATACAGGTGGCGCGTGTTCACGCCGACTTTGTACGTGAACTCGACGCCCTCATGCGCGGCGTGCGAGCGCACGTCCTCGAGGTACCGCACGTGCTCCTGCAGGCGCTGGTGCTCCTCGACGTCTTCGCGCGCGTCGAGGCCCTCGCTCTTCATCAGCTGGCGCACGACCTCGGCGCCGTTAACGGCGTTCCCCTTGCCGTCGGCCCAGAGACAGCGCGCGCCGTTCTCGCAGCGGAGCAGCGTGCCGAAGGACGCCGGCTCGGGGGATGAAGCAGAGGCCGAGGCGATGAGCGCGACGGCGGACGAGAAGAGCGCGAGCGCGCGCATGATAGAAGGAGCCTGCATGACGGACATGTAGAGAGGGCTTCCTAATAGACGAATGCCCGTGGTGGGAGCGAGATTATTGGAATGACAGGGGCCTCTCTCTGGTGAAAGAGCTGCCTTTTTGTATAGGGTTTTGTATGCGGAGCGTTCGATTGCGTCTGCCGAACCGAACACTCGTTGCCGGGCTTTCCTCATTTTTCCGTGTCAATACAGTCGTTGGCCTCAATATGAAATATTGGAAATATATCAAGAACGAAACGAGATTATTTGATAGAATTATTTTTGCGATCAATTGCTTTTTCTCTGTAGAGAAAATTCATATAAAATGTGCGAGGTTATTCAATGTCACCCGGTTCGTATTGAGGCAAACCCCTGTATTCCGCTTTTGGTTTCTGTTTCACCCAGATCGAAAACCAAACTGACTTGATTTTCGGATTCTCTGGCCAATCCAATGAGCTCCTCATGTTGAAGCGACGGCCTTCGTTGCGATGTCCATCTCGACACCTTCCGCTTGCATATCAATTCGCAAATGTACACCCTCTTATATATTCTCGTTCGTTTACATAAGGGTTTTTATTCTTGTTTCAATTCGCGGCTTCACGATCAGCACCCAGGCACGTTGTTTGCATTCCCTCCATTCACGCACTCTGCCTGCTCCGAATGCGAGTGTCGCTCCATTAACTTGCGATTTCTCCGTCCCATCGGCTGCTGATCAGCGATCAATGCGCCGCGACATAGCGCTGCTCCTGAACTCGAACCTCTTCTTGATCCGGCTGCTTATCACGGACTCGTCCAGTTCAAATATTCTGCGACAGTGTCGACTCGGGGTTCATGCATCTTGGCTGAACAGTTCGCTTGCGCTGGTCGCTGCGACTAATCTAATCGCGCACGACGGGTGTCTGCACCAGGTAGAGCGACGTACCGCTCACTTGTTCGCGCAGCACCGCGCGTTTTCTCTTCGCGAAGAAGAGCCCCACGCCTGTGAGCACGATCGTGGTGATCGAGACGACCACTGCGATCGCGATCCACGTCGACGGACTCAGTCCAATGAACACTTTGTCGCCGCCGCCGTCCACCACTGCAGTCGCAACGCCCGCTTTCGCGCCAACGGGCACGACGGGAAATATATTGAGTCCGCAGTTCGCCTTCTTGTCCGCGACGAGCTTCAGGAACCCCTTGTCGCCCCAGGAGCTGCCATAAGAGTTCTTCAGGATCCAGTAATCCCCAACCGTAGCATCCGTACCGTACCCGACGAGCACGAGCGCGTGGTTCACATCGTCCTTGGAGGCCAGGTCGCCGTTGTTCGGACAGCTGTAGAACCCGCCCTTGTAGTCCTTGAACGGGTCCTCCGAGTTGAGCGCCACGGCGATCGGCTGTTCCTGCAGTGCGGTCTTGAGCAGCACGCTCGGGTCGCTGCTCGCCGAGCAGTCCTTCCCGACCACCTGTTTCCAGTCCGATATGCTCGCTGCTGTCTGGTTCGACGTCCGGATGCACGTCGTTGTGCTGTTGCTCGTGGACTTGTCGTTGTATGGCATCACGAGCTCCGTCACGAGCCCGTACTGTAGCTGCGCGGCGTCCATGAACGCACCGTGGGTCATGCCGCCGTCGCAGCCGTTGTTGGTGGATTTCCACTTGATCGTCTCGCTGAGCCACGAGACACCGCTCACGCCGCCAGTAGCCCAGCAGTACGTGAACGACTGCTCCGTCTCGCGTGTACTGCACGACAGGAACTGCTGTGGGGCGAGCGCGACTACCGCGGTCTGATTCGCTGCTATCGCGACCGCTGTCTCGATGGCATCGGTGGCGGCAAACGCCCAGCAACTGCCGCAGTTCTGCTGGCTCTTCACGCTTGAACACACGCTGTGCTTGTGTGGGTTCGCTGTGGTGCACCAGTTAAGGTCGCTCGTGGATGAGGACGAGGACGAGCTGCCAGCCATGGGCGACAGTCTCCGCATCGACTCTTTCGCTACCGCTCGCATCTCCTTGTGCACGAACGCCTCCGGTAAGTGCGTTCGGGGCTTTGTGTCAAACAAATGCCGTCCGTTCACGCCCATCTTGTACGTGAACGCATGGCCGACCTGTTGCGCATATCGATGGACATCTGCATACGCACAAACACACACAAACGCATCACCAAATCAGCTATCGCCGTCCACAAGACACATATTCAAATAGCCTCATCATCATCTTCAAAAATAGGATAAGAAAGAACACGCACTCCCGATGTAGTCCATGTGGCGCTGCAGGTTGCGCAGCGGCGTCGCGGCATCGCGGTCATCCACGTCGTTCTGCGCGAGTAGCAATCTGCGGAGCGCCTGCGAGTCGATCACCTGGCCGTCGTTGCCTGTCCACAGGCACGGGACGTCGCGCTCAAGAGAGCAACTCACCAGCGTGCCCACCGAGTCGCTCTCGGCCGTGACGACGTTGGTGGTGGTTGCTGCTATTGCAAGCCACGCGAGGATTGCGATCGTTGCTGCTGGTGAAGTCGCGCGCATTCTGTCGTGTGCTGGGCTGCAGATGGAAGAATGGGGTGCACACACAGCGAGCCGCTTGGTGCTCGCTCGTCTTGCTCAAAGAGTCCCACTGCGTTTAACAACAGTGCTTTGTTTGCTTCTTGCTGTGCAAGTGAGTCACACGGCGCTCTAAAATTTTGCGTCGTCCCGTTTCTTCTCGCAGGGTATTATATTGGAGAGGTGATTTTGTACTGTGCTACACTCTTCTGGTCATCGATGTAGAGAGAGTATCACATTGAGCGGGGGATGTAAAACAAAATGAGAGGAATGCCGAGGAAAAGTGAATGATGCAAGACGATCATCACAGCTGATTACTCTGCTCTTATTTTGCATAAATGAATTAGTTGCATATGTACATATTGTGGATCATGCTAACTGTAAATGAAAGTATGCCTGAGTGTGTACGCGATAAAGGAATATCCTTCTTAAATGCATAATTGTTTGCCTACAAACAAAGATCAAATCCTCCCGATCATGTCTCCGAGCGCATGAAATGACTTGGAATCAAGGGATCGATCGCGATTATGCTGTCCATTTTGAAGCTGTTGGGCCACAAGCGCTCATGTGATGCCAGCCGCGCATTCTTCAGGAGCTGTTGTGTCTAAAGTTCACATACCAAAGTAGTTGGCCAGCACTGGCGCGGTCTTTTGAGCAGGTGGTAATATCCCACCGTTCGTACGTGTGTGAGAGAATCTCTGTGTGGCGCATGAGTCCATGAACGATCTACGTGCTGGTGGCGTAACGCAATCCCCCATCATTGAGTCCGAAACTACGTAAAAGGCGCAAGGACGACCAGGTCGTGCAGGTTTTCTCCGTCCAATCGAGCCAAACCTTTCTCGGATCGATCTCGACAGCCTGGGATGGGGCGCGAGAGTGAATCTTCATGGGATTTTTTCTCTCAACAAACGACACTTTGAGACTTGAGACTAAGCGCGGCCTTGTATCGGATTGCGCCATCTCACACATCCAATTGGATGTGCCACAAATAGCCATTTCCCCAAAATTATCAGAGCCGTTGTTACTGTGGGAGTTTCTCTCGGTCGCTTGTTGTCCGTCACTCCAGTACTTGAGCTCGTCCAAGCAGCAGCCGTCCATCTGCAGTATCTATCCAGCCATATCCAGTCAGCCAACCAGCCGTGCCCGCAGCGACATTGCGCCGCCCGTACCAGCTGTTGCCTCCGCATCGGCACCCTCTAAAGGCTCGTCAGCAGCACATTTGCTTGGCTGCTTGGAGAGCTCACTCGAATCGCCGTCACCTCTCGTCCACTCAGCACAGCTCGCATTATCCATTCACACATTAAGCAGACACCACGATGACGACCACGGCAACAGCGACGACGAACAGCAGCAGCGTGCCCGCAGTGAAGGAGTCGGCGCCGCTCCAGGTCGCAACGGCGATGTCGGCGCAGACCGCGCGCTTCCTGGCCGGCGGGATGGCGTCGGCCACGGCTGAGATCTTCACGCTGCCGATCGACTGCACGAAGGTGCGGCTGCAGGCGCAGCGCGCTGTGTCCATGCCCGTGCTCACGAGCGTCGGTTTCGTCACGGCGCGCCAGGAGGTGCACTACACCGGCATGGTCGACGCGGTGCAGAAGATCGTCAAGGAGGAGGGCGCCGGCGCGCTCTGGAAGGGCGCGACGCCCGCGCTGCTGCGCCAGATATCGTACACGAGCATGTGCATGGTGCTCTACGAGCCGCTGCGCGATTTGTTTGGCGCTAACAGCGCCAACAAGAGCGAGGTGCCCTTCGTGAACCGCTTCCTCGCCGGTGGCTTTGCCGGCGCCATAGGCATCAGTCTTGCGAACCCGTACGTTGTGTGTGTGTTTGCTCATTATTGTCCAGCACCTTGGTGTCCGCTTTGGTGGTCGTCACTGTTTGCGCATTATGTGGGCTCTGATAATTATTGTGGCTGTGTTTGCTGAACGTGTATACAGAGTGGACGTCATTAAAGTGCGCATGCAGGCCGACCGTACGGGCACGCTCTATCGCGGCATGGGCGACGCAGTTACCAAGATCTACCAGCGAGAGGGCATGCGCGGCTTCCTGAGGGTAAGCCTACAGCTGGCTACCACTCTTAATATCCGTCCAATGTGGTTTATTGACTAACTGTGTGTATGATAATTGTAGGGCATGCCGCCAAACATCCAGCGCGGCTTCATCGTAAACGCGGCGGAGCTCGGCACGTACGACCACAGCAAGGAATGGCTCGTGACGTCAGGCATCTTCCGCGAGGGCGTGTTTGCGCACACGGGCGCGAGTTTCATCGCGGGCTTTGCTGGCGCCGCGGCGTCCAATCCGTACGTGGTCCATTTTAATTATCAAGCCATGTTGAAGAAGACAAAATAATGCTGACCGCATTTGATAATACCAGGATCGACGTGATCAAGACGCGCCTGATGAGCCAGCCGACGAACGCCGCGGGCAAAGGCTCGCTGTACGCCGGCATGGGCGACTGCGCCAAGCAGACGTTCCAGGAGGGCGGCGTACAGGCCTTTTACAAGGGTTTCATCCCCAACTGGATGCGCAAGGCCCCGTGGTGCATCATCTTCTTCGTCACGTATGAAAAGTACCGGGCGGCGATCTGTGAACAGCCTTGAAGCATGTGAAGGAAAATGAGCGCTGGCGCGTAATTATGTAAAAACAAAATAATGTTGCTACGAATTCCCTTTTGTGTATCGAGCAGAGCGAACCAAAGTCAAATGGAAGGAACGAAGTGTCACTTAAATATCGGCTTACACGCTGCGTTGTTTACCAAAGGGGGGAGGGGACTGTGATTCATTCGCTGTCGCTCTTCAGATTTCTCTCTCATTCGATGTCTCCCCCCTCCTATAAAACTAAAAACTAAAACCTGACAAATTATTATTTAACAATGGAGCGCTTCAAAGTCGCGCATCTGGATGCACCAGGTCGAGCGCGGCGGCGTGAGGTAGCACACGTGATGGTCCTTGAGCTCGTGCTGGAGCGTCTCTTCGAGCTGCTCGCTCAGGTCAATGTACTCGGCCGTGTGCATGACGTTGAGCTTCGGATTGTCGGCCGGCGACGAAATCTTGCCGTCTTTCGGCAGCAGCACGATCGGGAGCCGCTCCGGGTCCTCCTTCGCCCATCGGTCGCGCGAGATCACGTGCACGCTGTAGCGTGAGAACGAGCCGTTCATCATGCGGTTCGAGATCGTACTCTCCACGGACGGCGCGGGGGTCTCGTCGTCCTCGTCGTCGTCGTCAAAGCAGTAGTACGCGGGCCGTCGGCGCCGTTGGCCCGCGCCGCCTTTCGACAGCAGCAGGTGGCGGAACTGCTCGCGCTCGCGCCGCCGGGATTCGAGGATCTCTTCGCGGGAGTTTGGATTCGGGCGGCCCCATAGGCTTGTGCTCATACTGCTGCTGTTGGTGTTGTTACTGTGCTGCATGTTCACGGTCGTCGTGTTCGTATTCGTATAGCCATTCGCGTGGATCACGTGCGCATTCAGGCTGACCGGCGCGACTTGGCTCAGACGGTTGCCTTCCATGTTCATCAAGAGCTTTTGCAGCGCCAGGAAGGTCTCGTCCACCTCGTCGTCCTCGTCCTCGGTGTCGTCCTCGGGCTCCAGCACAGGCGACACTTTTTTCGTCCTCTTGCCGGCAGATGGTACCATTGCACTTGTGGTTGCACCAGGCGGCATCTGGTGATGTTGTGTTCGCCCGCTGCCACCGTCTTCCATTTGTTCTCTTGTCCGCGTGCTCATGATGGCGCCAAATATCAACTGCTGCTCTCGTTCTCTTGTTTGCTGCTTGGCCGAGTGTGTGTCTCTCTGCCTCCTGCTGACCTGCTCGTCTGCGAAAAACAAGTTATCTCCACACGCGCTTGCTGTGTCGAACGCCTGCGTCCCTCTCGCAGCTTTAAAATGGCGCAGTCGCTCGAGTCTTGACCTTGCTTGTCGTGGCTTGACCCCGTTGTCGATTACGCCTCCAAGCGTGAAACTGATCGAATGGAGAAGACGAGAATGGAGAGAACAGCGACACCTTAGTGGTCCAGAGAAGCACTTAGGGTTTGTTTGTGTGTGGAGCGCAAGTGAAACCACCACGCACCTACCGTCACGCAATGCGCACCTAGTACGTAGCGTCACCACAATTGGGCTTAAATTGGGCTTCAATTAGCTGGTTATTTTTCCATTTGTGCCAGATCATTACTACCGTATCCAGATATTTTAGGGACTCAAAGATCAAAGCGAGCGAAATTCTGAAGAAAGCCAAATTCCCGCGTCATTTTATCGTCCTAGTTGGGCCACGTATCGACATTCCAACTTGTATTCCAAAAGTATGATCATCTGAGAACGGTGCGAATGATGGTCAAACGATTTAAAAAAACTCACGATTCTCTTGAGCGACAGGGGGTATTATATTAAATAGTGGAATCAAGTCATTTCACGTCGCAGGGGATTTGGCGTGAGAATCGGAGAATTTATCATGTTTACGTTCTCACACCAAAAACTCTGCGACGTGAAACAACCTGATTCCACTAGTGAAAGTGAATACCCCCTGTCGCTCATGAGAATCAAATAATTCCGAGCCCCAAAAAAGTCTCGCCACGCGTCAAAAACGACTTTTTATGACGCATGGAACGACTTTTTTGCTTTTCTGTTCGTTTGCTTCAAAACGAAGCTTGGCTTTGTTTTTTAAGCAAATCATATTGATTTGAGCAGCAAATTCGGCTTTTCATTGGCTGAAATCATACTCGTCGCTTATTCTACCAGGTTTCTATATCAACTCGGCATTTCAACAGCTCCTCTTTCGCTTTTTTTAACCAGAAACTGAGCCTGTTGTGACGCTGATTGGTCAGCATGGGTCTATTTTAGGCAGATTTATCTATTTTAGGCAGATTGCGTCGGTGGCTTCATTTTCCGAATCAATCACACTGAGACGAGCTGTTGACGTCGATCACCAGACAAACAGACGACCAGACACCAGAAAGCCGAGCAGGTTTCGTCCTCGTATTCACCAATCTCGTCCAGACCAGCGACCGATCTCCATCGGTACGAGTCGAGTCCGCTGGGCGCCGACGAGTTCGTCAACTACAGCGACGCGGTGCAGGCCAAGCAGACCGCCATGTCCGTGGACGTGCTGCTGCTCACGGCCGACGCCGACAATATGCCGTACAGCCTTTTCATGAGCTTCCTGGCCGTTCGTGGCACGTGAGTCATGGTCGGCCTGCCGAACGACGAGATCAAGTTCCACCCGTTCTTCCTCGTGGGCAACGGCACCAAGCTCATGGGCAGCAAGATCGGCAGCATCGCCGACGTCAAGGACATGCTCGCGCTCGCAGCCGCCAAGAACGTGCGTACGGTGATCCAGAAGATGCCCATGAGCCAGGTGAACGAAGGGTGAAGATGGTGCGCAACGGCACAGTGCGCTACCGCGTCGTGCTCAAGAACTAGAGAGCTTTGGAGAGCGATTTGATGCAAGATGGCAGGCGATATATTGAGGATCACAGATAGAGAATCGTGTAATGTACAAATATTAAACGAGAGGACCCATTTTCGTTGCCATTCCCAACGTCCTGAGCTTTGTCTGTACGTGTACTTAGCTAAAGAGGTTCTATTCAAATCTCCTCCTCATAAGCTCGTGCGAAACACAGGATACTGTACTGGATCGCAGTCTAATCGCTGGATGCAAATTTGCCCACTTGCTGCAGCCTCTTTCATTCGCCAGGAGGCCTCTAATCGTCACCAATGCGCTTACGTGTCGTTGCGCAAAGCCAAGATATCGCTGGTCTTTTTACTCGATTGCTCGTGCTTTGAGCAGATTGAGCGCAAACTTCTGACAAATCTAAAGTTTCTGAGGTTTGTGACCTTCGAAACTCAGACAAGAACATGGTGGTCTGCCGCGAAACGTGATCTGCCACACGAGAGCGAGCTGCCGAGCGTCGACGACGAGCAGTCCGGGTTAGCCGTTAGCCGACTAGAGCTTGACTTGCGCAGCTCGCACCCGTTCTCGCGCGCGCGAAGAGATTTGAACTTGAACAAAAGCGACCTCACCCAAGCCCCAAATTCACTTTGTCTGAGTCACTCTGGTCGCTTCATGAAGACAAGATTTGGGCATTTACGCTTCGTCAAAGGTGCGGCGTACATTCGAAGGGTCATCAAGCGAGTGGTCGTGGATTGTATCGTTCTGTCTGTGGTCAGCGAAAGCAGCAAGTGGTGAAGCAAATGACGTTTTTCTCTCTGACTGTGAGATCAGCCCAGCAGTTCGCTGATCTCAAAACTGGAAGCACCCTCGGAAAGAGACCAAGCTTTTGGCCTTTTATTTCCTTCGCATACAGTACACTATAGTGTGGGCGTATATTTCACTCGCACAAAGTACTTCAATCTGCACCCACTTCTCCGGTCGTATAATTCCAGCGGATGCAGTGACGCCATCGCCAAAAAGCGCCGCTTCATCCATTATTCGATGATGGCTCGCGCCGGCAGCTCAAGAGCCGCGACCGATCGCGCGTGTGTGTGAGTGAGTGAGTGAGTGTTATTGTGACAAGCGACTCACTGTCACCATTGCTACTACCGCCATGTCGGACTTGCTGCTCTTCTGGCTCAACCACGAGCTGCAGCTCTCGGCGTTCGTGACCGACGTCGAGCGCGACTTTGCGAGCGGCTACCTGCTGGGCGAGCTCCTCTTCCAGCTCAACCAGCAGCACAACTTCTCCGACTTCATCAACAGCAGCATCGCGGACGCCAAGATCGTCAACTTCTGCCTCTTGGAGCCCAGTCTGCGCAACATGGGCGTCAAGTTCGATTCGACGGCCGCCACGGCCATCATGAACGGCGTGCACGGCGCGGCCGTGGGTCTTTTGTACCAGATAAAGGTACATTATAAGCGATTTCATGTGGGTGGTAGTGTAAGTCTAGTGTACACTAACAGTAGGGCTTATGTGTATATGATTTGCGTAGATGACCGCAGCGAGGACCGGCAGAGCCCCGGACGTGTCGACCAAGTCGCTTGAGCGCAAGGCCATCCTGCCGCTGCACAACATGCCCGTAAAGCTCGCCAAGCCCTCGTACGATGCTGGCAACCACCAGTTTTTTGAGCACTCTATCCGACGGCGCGTCAAGTCGCTCGCCGCGCTCAAGCGGGAAAAGTACAGTCCATTCTTAAAATGCTCGTTTACTATCAGACACTAGGGCTAGCTGACTCATTATGCCACCTTTCTGTGTATGATGGTACTTAGAGAGGAGGTCGCAGAAGAGGCTCAGAAGAAGCAGGCGTACCTGCGCAGCCAGGAGGAGCTCAAAGAGCAGCTAGAGCTCACCAAGGCCGAGCGACTGCACCGCGCGTTCATCCACAGCCACTTCATCAAAGAGGCGCTTGAAGAGACCGATTCGCCCGCGTGGCGCGTCGCGCTCGAGCGCAAGAGCGAGCGCGAGCAGCGCAAGGCGCGCTTTTACCACCAGTTGCTGGCGCATCAGGCCAAGCAGCAGGTTTGTACTGATCATGTTGATACAATTTGAAGTGCTGGGGTTAAAATGGTGGCTTAATGTGGTTTTGTATGTGATAGGAAGAGCACACGTTCAGCCTGCGGCAGACTGTGAAAGACGACCTGGACGAGTTCGAGGTATACATTACGCTGTGTGTTGAACTGTATAAATCTGTATAACTGTGTGTGGCTAACTAACACCGTCGTGCATACTCGTGTACAGACCAGGCGTGTACCCAAGGGCTCGCATTCAAAAGACTCAACACTACCGTCCCAGAAATCCGTTGGCTGCGGGCTTCGCTCGCTCAGTAGCACTCTGGACAAGGCCGACAGCGCCCAGTCAGCCTCACTGGTCTCTTCGGCGTCTCGTCAGGTCTCTGAACGACAAGGAGACACTGGAATGGGGCTATTAACCAACCTCATTGCGATCAAAGAGCAGAAACAGCGGCGCGAAAAGCGCAAGGAGACGCTCGAGCGGCGGCGCAAGCGCTTCGTACAGGAATGTGGCTACTACCACTCGCACTTGAGTACGATTCGCGCCACGACAGCGCTTGAAGCGCTCGTCGCGAGAGAGACCAACAGCGAGAACGGCGTCCGCAAGGACATTGAGAACGTGATTTTGTACAAGGAGATCGCGCGCGAGAACCGAGAGCAGCGCTGCGTCGAGTACGAGAAGCAGCGGCGCGACGACAGCGAGGCTGCGATCGACCGTGACGCGAGTTTCTATGGGAGGCTGGTGCTGCGATACGAGGACGATGGTGAGATGCAGCTCTTGCAGAAAGCGCACTTGGAGACCGCGACTCAAGCAGCGAAGCGCCATGAGAACGAGCTTATTGCATCAGGTATCATGCGAGAGCTCGTAGACTTCGCCATGTTTGCTGCGGGCAAGCGAGAAGAGACACTCTTTGAGCGAAACCCGACGCTCTTCTTGCCAGAGGATACATGGACCGAGTACAAAGTCCAGTTTGTCCATGGCTGTGGGCTCATAGAGAGCAACAACAACAGTGTTGTATCTACGGGCGATGACGACTCGCAGCTCCTGAGCAAGTACCAGTTGGAGCAGTACCTGGCGTCGTTCTTCCCGTTTCTCCAACATTCCGACTACGTTGGGTCTTCAGCGAATGGCACTGCGCTCTCGCCGTGGTGTCCACGCGATGCCAAGTTCATTGGTGCAGCAGATGTCCTCGAAGACCGTTTCGCGCTGGGTGAAGAAGTGAAATACGTGCGCTGGATCAGCCACACAATGGCTGTATCATCAGGATCACCAGCGACTGTAGAGCTTGTTGAGGACCAGAGCGAGGCTGAAAGCTTACCAGAGGCTGTCACTTCCGAAGAGAATACACTAGATCCTGCTGGCGAGGAGACCCAGGAAGAGGGTACTGCTGAGCCAGATCCTGTATCACCAGTCGACGCATTCGATGCTGCTGTTGTGCCTGTGGCCAAGCCTCTCGTCGTCGTTCCTCCACCAAAACTGCTTCGTATCCTGGTCTTTGGCTCGCCGTTTGCGGGAAAGAAAACCCACACGCTGCGCATTGCGGAGAAATATGACCTGGAAGTGATCTCCGTGCACCAGTTGTTAGAACAGGCGATCCAGAACGAGAGCGAACTTGGTATAGACGCACACCGGCTGCTCTCAAGTGGAGGTAAGATCCCGTCGCGAATCTACAGCCAACTGGTCCTGGACGCTGTTCGCGCTCTAGAAAACTCTATAGCGGCATCAAGTCATGATGAGCAGGACGAAGCAAACTCAAGCCCCACACAGAAGAAAGGCTGGATCGTGTTCGATTTACCGGGAACCGCCGAGCAAGGTCAGGATTTCGAGGAGCTGCTTACGGGGTTCGTGGACCCGGCGCTGGTTCCATCACCGTTTGACTTTGAGTCTGCGATCGCACCTGGGTGTGCAAAGCCAGCGCTGCCTCCAAAGTTTCTTCATGGCAAGTCTGGGGTCGACCTGGTCTTCTACTTGGACTGCTCGTGTGATTGTACCATGGAGCGGTGTCTGGGCCAACTGGAGGACGAGACCACGCACGAAAAGTTTCACATTGTCTACAATTCCCCATCACACGAGTCGACTGAGAGACATCGACTAGCGCACACGAACGCGAGCCTGAACTGCAGCGCATTGCTGTCGCTCCAGTGTCTCTCAGTGGAAGGCTTCGCCCAGTGGCAGAAGCCTTGGTACGACAAATTCGATTCGCTGCGAGAGGTAAGCACTTCGCAGTCGTCGGGTGCTGAGGAGACCCACGAGCGCATGGTCGCGTTCGTCGAGGCCTTTTACAGCCAGCAGGAGCACCAGAAGTTCGCGGAGCAGCAGGAGCGAGAAGCCAGTGAGCTCGAGCTCATGATCACGGACGAACAGCGCCAAATACGCATCTTGGGGCTCGAAAGCGCCATTGGTAGTGTGCGTGAGGAGCATGCACGATGCCAGCAAGCGCTCCAGCAGGCCGAAGAGGCGAAAGCCAAGAAGGAGGAGCTCGCAGAACACCGCCAGGCGCTCGAGGTGGCTCAGAAACAGCTCGACGCGGCGATATATAACGCCAAAGAGGCGATACACGAAGAGACCCAATTCGCTGAGCGGTCTGCGCAGGTGTTTTCAGGAAAACTGTCGCCACGGCTGAGCTCGCTTCTGGCGAATGTGTGGACGGATATGGAGAGCGAGTACGTATCCGTGATGCTGCGCGCGTTTAACCTACAGCGCGAGCAGCGACGACGCGCCTCGGACCGCTCAAAGCTCGTAATTGGCGAGTTCTGCGGCTTTCTGCGCCGCCCGGATACGAAGCAGAGCCTTGTGAACGCCTTCCAGGACAAGTTCAACCTCGTGATCGACGAAATGCGCTTTGACGAGGCCACGAAGCTCGAGTTACACGCACGTACAGACATTCTTCAGGACGAGCTGACGCTGATCATTGAGACCAAGATGAGTGAGAACGTCGAAGAGCTCAGTAGTGTCATGAAGGATGGCTGGCTCGAAGACACGTGTACAAGCGTGGCGATCGTGTTCCAGGCCGCGCTCCAGAGCGAGTGCGACCGCTTCCTCGTCTCCTTCCAGGTGCTCGTGGAGGGCTATGCTGCTGCAAGCAGCTCACCTGGGGTGCTAGCGCCCGCGATAGAGAACCTCAGGGTAAACCAGGCAATGCAGGACCTGTCCTGTCGACTCTTCTACGACGCCTCGGTCATTGAAGAAGCCTCTCCAGCTGTAACAGTGGCGACGACGCCAGTGCCTGCTGCCACTGCTCCAGCTGGGAAAGGAGGCGCTGCGGCAGCCAAGGGCAAAGGAAAAGCGGTAGCAGCGCCTACACCAGCAGCAGTAGCAGCTGTGGTCCCTGTGGATCCAGTGAAAGAAGGCCTGGGTGGTGGTGATCCCATGGCCGTGGACGATCTCTTGGCGTCCTACGACCGAGCGCTGCGCAAGTGCGACACGATCGTCCAGTTGGTGACGTCTAAAGTGGCAGAGAATGGTGGTGGCGGGCTGGAAAATGGTGGTAGCAGCCATCCACCAACAGCTCTTACATCGGAAACATCGACTGGCGCTTTTGACGTGTGTGTGATCAACTTGCTGAAGGGCATTACGTACGAGCACGAGCTGGTCCAGCGACGCATCAAGTTCCTTCGTGACGCAGCACAGAGCGCCTGTGAACAGGTCACGAGGTCCATGCGCGCGGTTGAACTGACACTTCAGGACGTAATTGACGAACGGCGCGACCGGGAACAGGCGGCTGTGGCGGCGCTCATCAAGTACATTCGCACTGCGATCGAGGCCGAAGTCGACCTCCCACTGTTCATCAACGCCAAGGTAGGTTATTGGTATTCTGGTTGGTGTACCTATTGTTGTACTACTAACTCTGTCTGTGCTTCATTTACATGTACAGCCTGAGGTCCTCTATCGCTTCCCGATCACGGTGCAGCTCCGCGAAGATTCGCTCATTGACGTGGATCCGCTCAGGCGTCTGGTTGAGCGTGTGGCTGTGGACCCACCACCGAGTGTCGAAGAGGTCCACGACGTGCTCCTGAACGCCAGACAGCGCCAGGAGCTCTTGGAATTACTGCAGCCGTCCTGTTGTCCGTTGGAAAATGGAGACGATGCTGCTGGTGACCAGCTCGTGATGCCAGTGAGCCTTCTCGTGGACATCCTGAGCAGCGTGACGTCAACGCCGTTGCTGCCAAAGGCCTGGAGAAGATGCCAGCCACACATCTTCGCCAAGGTCTGTTCATTTCGATTGGTATGAGGCTGTGATACGTTTTTGGAGTTCTGATATGTGGTGTTCTCGTGTGATTTTGGGAACCTTGTGTGTGCAGATTGGGAGCCATTTTCTGATACAAAGCGATGATATTGCAGCAGCAGCAACGGGTCTTATTGATATAAATGCGTTCCTCACAGCACTCGGTGGCGATGAGGCGCTGCTCCATCAAGCCATGGAAGAGCAACAACAACGGCAGCAGCATGAAGAAGATGATGAGCCTGTAGTGAGCATTGACATATCCATAGACGAGTGACGCGATAGAGACTCACACAGCCAACGCTAGGTGACAAACAGTTCGTTCCATGGGTGTATTATTGAGCTGTTTCTCGTTTGTTTCTCGCTTTATTTCCGTCACTGTATGTCTTGCTCTTCACGACGCAATCGTACTGTGCCGCTCTCTCTCTCTAGCTGCTGGTCTACAGCACGATCGGGTTGTCGCCGAGCTGCTCGGCGAACTCGTGCTCCTCGCCCATGAAGATCTTGAGCTTCTTGTCCTGCAGCGCGCGCATGCGGTTCTTCGGCAGCATGCCGAACACGGCCTTGCGCAGCACCTCCTCGGGCTTGCGCTCGAAGAGCTCCTTGGCCGAGCGCTGCTTGAGCCCTCCGGGGTGGCCCGTGTGCCAGCGATATAATTTGTTGTTCCACTTGTTGCCCGTGAGCACGATGTCCTGCGCGTTGATCACGACCACGTAGTCGCCGCAGTCCACGTTCGGCGCGTACGTCGGCTTGTGCTTGCCGCGCAGGATCGGCGCGAGTTGCGACGCGAGGCGGCCCAGCACCTGGCCCTTGGCGTCCACTACATGCCACGCCACCTTGGACGCGTTCGCGATCTTGCTCATGCTGTCAGTCTCTCGGACGGTCGGTCTCTCTCGGAGCTGCTCTTCCTTGCGAGCTCGTCTTGGGAAAATGGGCATGCCAAGCCAACCAAACAATACATATCGGTTTTAGAGCGGTATATCGGTAGAACGGCGCGTACATGTTTTGACATTTTCGACACATCATTCCAGCAGTACAGTGTACCGGTTTCAGCGTGATATACCGGCAACAGTTTTGCTTGGTATCAATACCGGTATGTTATATTGTAAGATAACAAGTGCACAAATACTGAGGGGAAAAAGAGACAGATACCGGTCAAATACTGTATTATTTTTGTCAATAATATGTATTATTTTTAATCGGATTACGTCAACCGATACAAAAAATGATAAAAAAGAGGATAAATGTTGGCTTGTCGTTTTGTGTGGAAATTGCTATTTGAAGGGCAAGCCAACATTTATCCTCTTTTTTATCATTTGTTTGTATCGGTTGACGTACACTGTCCGTTTTATTAGAGGATGAGCTGTGAGCCTCATTTTCGGCACAAAAACAACAAGCAAAGCAAGAGCCAAGCAAGCATTAAGCATGGGGAGATACACGACCGTGCAGACGTTCACGGACCAGGACGCGAAGGCCGCGATCTCCTACTCGGCCGCGACCACGAGCAGCAAAGAAGCGAGCCACTACGGCCCTGGAGATACCAGCAGCACGGCCAACACCAGTGGAAATGGCGGTGGCGTAGACAAGCACGGCGAGCCGAAGGTGGCGATCAACCGCGTCGAGAATGTGTCGGGCAGCTCTGCTGGTGCCGGCAGCGGCGACTTCCACATGTACCGCGCAGCAAGAAGACGGTACGTAGTCACTGCTGTGATACAGTACATACTTGGTGTCGTTATTGATAGTTGTGTATGACTGGTGTTCTTGACAATCTAGTGAGCTGGATCGCGTGGAGCGCATGGAGACGGTGTTCGCGCAGAAGAAAGTCCAGGAGGAGTTTGAGCGCAAGCGCGTGGCCAACATGAGCGAATTTGAGGCGCGCGCCCACAAACGCGCCGAGAAGCGTCGCCGCCGCAAGGAGCGCACCAAGGCGCGGTCCATCGGCGATGACAACGACTCGTCAGCAGACGAAGAGGAGGAAAAAAAGAGCGAGAAACAGCCCGCGAGCAAGAAGCAGAAGGTCGAGACCAAGCCATCGACGTCTACAGGTCTCAAGCCGGCGGACATGCTCCCAGAGACCCCTGGCGGCGTGCCGGAGATCGCAAACGACGGCAGCTTCCTCGCGCGAATGCTCGCAGAGCAGAAACAGAAACAGAAAAAAAAATCGCCCGTGAAGCAAGACGAGAGCGAATAAAGCGACCCAAGCTGCCTGTGTTAGGAGCCTGCTGAGGGCAACACAGTAGGAGATGTCTTTGCGAGTCAAGTACTTCCATGAATCCGAGTTGGATGTCCTTCTTAAGTGTCGACACATGTGGTGAGTTGAAGCTCGCTCGATGGGGTGATGATAACTGGGCAGCTTTGGGCTCGTGCATCTGGCAACGATACCGTTTTCTCAGTTGCTGATAGCAAATTGCAAGTGGCGCATTCCAACAGCGTAGTTTATACGAGAGGGAGAATTCTCATCTCACTTGACCAACGCCTTGTCAGTTTGCACTGCTGCAGGTGGCTCATGGGTGACTTCGTTCGCTTCAAGTTCAGCCCGCGATAGTCGCGAGTCGCTCACGGCTGGTCGCTTTCTTTTTGTGACTTTGGTGCACTAATTGTGTGACTTGTGCAATGCATCCTATAACATAGCATCACATAACCTCTGTAAATATTAACAGAGGTTATGCGTGTCAATGTCACATTTCCGAGAATCAAAACCTGAAAAATCAAAATGAAAATCTTGATGAATGTTATTCGTTTTTCTGTTGTTTGACTGGATATCGTTGTTATTTATGGGCAACTTTGGAAAATCATCGAGGCACCTTTGGTTTGAGTTTGATTGGAAAGTAGTCTCCAATCAATCTCAATCGGTACGAGCAGCTCCACAAGCACCCCTCCGTCAGCACTCACCCTCCTCCATCACCATGCCGCCAAAGAAGAACGAAGTGGTACGTGTAGCGCCTCTCGCCTCCTCTCTGCGCACGTACGCCGCTCAGTGCTCACTGTCTATTGCTCTCTATCTCTCTTCACCCTGTAGGAGAAGCGCGTGTACCTCGGTCGCCCAGGCAACAACGTCAAGATCGGCATCGTCGGTGTGCCGAACGTCGGCAAGTCCACGTTCTTCAACTGCCTCTCGAAGCTCAACATCCCAGCGGAGAACTTTCCGTTCTGCACGATCGAGCCGAACGAGGCCGTCGTGCCACTGCCGGACCAGCGCTTCAACTGGCTCGTCAAGCAGTACAAGGCCACCAGTGTGTACGTCTCCTTTAGCGCTTGATGCCGATGGGCAAAGTGTTCATTCTGTGCTCATTCTCTGTATGTGTATACTTCAGTATCCCTCCAGTGATCGCGATCACCGATATCGCGGGTCTCGTCAAGGGCGCCGCGGAAGGTGCGGGTCTTGGCAATGCGTTCCTGTCGCACATCCAGGCCGTCGACGCGATCTACCACATGGTGCGCGCGTTCGACTCGTCGGAAGTGACCCACGTCGAGGGCAACGTCGACCCGGTGCGTGATATCGAGATCATCCAGGAAGAGCTCCGCTTGAAGGACATTTCGCTCGTGACGAAGCTCGTCGATGGCATGCGCAAGAACGTCGAGCGCGGCATGGGCGGCAAGGAGAAGAAGCTCGAGTTCGAGGCGCTCGTGCGCATCAAGGAGCACTTGGAGTCCGGCAAGGACGTCTCGTTTGGCCAGTGGAGCGCTTTCGAGGTCGATATCCTTAACCCACTGCAGCTGCTCACAGCCAAGCCAGTGGTCTTCCTCATCAACGTGAGCAAGAAGGATTACCTGCGCAAGGGCAACAAGTACCTGCCAAAGATCGCTGAATTCGTCAAGGCGCGTGGCGGCAACGAGCCAGTGATCCCTCTCAGTTGCGAGTTTGAGCTCGAGATGCTCGATTTGGAGGAATCGGGCGAGCTCGCGACGTACCAGAAGGAGAACCCGGACCACAAGTCGATCCTCAACCGCGTGCTCAAGATGGGCTACCAGGCGCTTGGGCTCATCCATTTCTTCACGTGCGGCAAGGAGGTGCGCAGCTGGACGATCCGCAAGGGCCGACTGGCCCCACAGGCGGCTGGTGTGATCCACTCGGACTTTGAGAAGGGCTTCATCAAGGCCGAAGTCCAGGCCTTCGCGGACGTGAAGGAGTGTACGTGTTTTTGTGCTTGGAGTTGTGATGCTTTCTTTGTGTGAAAGCGTACTTACTTTGTGACTTTTTTTATTTATTTATTTATTTAAATCAATTTTGTAGTGGGATCAGAAGAGGCCGTGAAGAAGGCGGGCAAGCTCAAGCTCCAGGGAAAGAACTACGAGGTGAGCACGTACCGGCTGTGTATGACTCTAATACAACTCTGTTTGTGTATGTTGCAACAATGTCTGACCAATTCTTGTATTAATTGCTACCTGTAGGTGCAAGACGGAGACATCATCTTCTTCAAGTTCAACAACTAAAAGCAACGTCATCATACACGCAGGCCAAGAAGTGGAGAAGTCGTTCGTGCTTCTCTGGTAGGTAGCTGTCTATATCACTGGGTCCTACTGGCTAGCTGGTATCTGGCTGGCTACCATCTTGCTCTCAGGACGATCGATCGCCAAGAGCTCGAGGTAAATGCCGTGAATGGCGCTAAATTCATGCTTTGACACGACTCACACGAACGTACGTGGCGTGACTTGTGTGTTTTGTGTTTTGTGTGGATGAGGAGTCTTGGTGCCTGTAATGTGTGTGTGGATGAAGCGGGATGGCATGGCTCCGCGTTACGCGTGACTGGTCGCGCGCTGGAGAACGACTCTTCAAGTCCCACGCAACCTTTCGTCAAATACGTTTTGTTTTCTGCTGCGAATACCATAGCACAGCGCTTGGGAACCAGGTTGAACACCAGCGAGAGCAGGTTTGTTCACCAAAATCTCTCCTTTGAACGCGCAACCACCAACGACCGAAGTGAACGCGAGATAGCTTCGACAGGTGGCGGCATAGCGGAGCCTAAGAAAGATAAGGCGATACAGAAAGAAGGCTTGGGCTGAGCTAGGCTGGTGAGATCAGCTAGGCTCCATCATCATGGTACGTGTGCTTTAAAGGCCCTCCTCTCTCTCTCTCTCTCTCTCCCTCTGTCCGTGATACTAACCTGCGCGCTCGTCAACAGCCCGTGGGATTCGGGAATGAGCTCGAGCTGACGTGGCTCGTGCCAAAGCAGGGCGGGGAGGTCCCAATCAAGCGCTCGGGCCACTCGTTCACGCTCAGGAGCACGGACACGGAGACCGCGGTCTACATGTTTGGCGGCTGCGACCACAAGTCGCCCCCCGGGCCAACGAACGACCTCTTCAAGATGGAGATCAACAACGGTAACGTAGGCTTCTTAACTGTAGTTTCTACTAGCCTCATAAGCACTGGCCAGTGGTCAACTAATAGCCGCTCTTGAATCATAAACACAGGATACACGTGGTCCAAGGTCATCCCGAGCGCCAATGGCCCCGAGGACCTGCCGCCCCCGCGGTGGCGCCACTCGGCCGTACTCCACGACAAGAAGATCGTCGTCTTTGGGGGCTTCTCGGCCGAGAAGCGCATGAACGACCTCTGGCTTTTCAACACGGACTTGCGCGTCTGGGAGCAGAAGCACCCGCAGGGGCTCTGGGACGGCCTCCCACAGTGCCGCGGCGCCCACACAGCGACGCTCGTACACGACAAGATGTACGTCTTTGGTGGCTACGGTGGCAACGGCTACGGCCGCACGGACTTTAACGATCTGCACGCGCTCGATCTCGTCACCTTTCGATGGGAAGAGATCCAAACCGAGGGCGAGAAGCCTGAGCCGCGCTCGGGCCACCAGACGTGCCTCGTGGCCGACCAGCTCTTCGTGATCGGCGGCTGGAACAGTTTTAAGCAGTTCCAGGACATCTTTGCCTTTGATCTCGCGACCAGGACGTGGAGTTTGTTGAGTGTGCGCTTGCCGTCACCCACGTGGAACCACACGTGCGTGGGCGTGCCCGCGGTGCCGTGCTGGAAAGTGTTTATGTTTGGCGGCAACAGCGGCGACCTGGCCGAATCGGGCACGGCTCAGGGCGCGTACTTGAACAGCGTCATGGTGCTCGACACGGGCATCATGGAGTGGGTCACGCCGCCCGTGAAGGGCGAGCTCCCGTCCGCGAGGGCCGACACGACCATGGTATTTGACAAAAACACGAACCACCTGATCTTCTTTGGCGGCTGGGCCAACCGCTGGTTCAACGACCTCCACGTGCTCAACGCGAACGAGATCGTGGGCCCACCGTACGCGATCTCGTCGATCGAGCCCAAGAGTGGGCCGATCACGGGCAGCGCCAAGATCAAAGTGCTCGGTTACAACTTCACGGGCCAGTCGGCGAGCTTGCGCTTTGCAGTCGCCAAGGGCTATGTGGACGTCATGGGCACCGTGTTGAGCCCGACGGTGATCCAAGCGACTGCGCCAAGCTTTGAGAGGTACGGCTCGCTGCTCACCGAGGTGCGGGCGTCGCTCTCCGGTGGGATGTACACAAACGCGTCGACGTCGTTCAAGTTCCACTCGGTCACGTCGGCGCTCAAGTCGCTGGCCTTTGGACCGTGTCTCATCTCGTCTCTGAGCGACACCACGCTCGCGGAACTCCCCACTGCGTTCATCATCCAGGCACGCGACAAGGACGACAACCCGCGAGACTGCGGCGGCGACGAGTTCACGATCGTGCTCAAGGCCGTGATGGGCAATGACGAAGCCAGCAAGACGCTAGGAGAAGACGAAGACGAGCCGATCACGAGCGTCGTCATTGACAAGAACGACGGCACGTACGTCGTGACCTTTGCAGCCCCAAAGGCGGGCAAGTACGAGCTCTCCGTGGACTTTAATGGGACTTTCAATGGGATCGCGGGCCCCGTGCGCGGCTCACCATTCACGATCACCTTCCAGCACCCGACTGAGGAGAACAAGGCCAAGTGCATGCCCCCACTGAGCAGCGAGAAGGACATGGACTCGTCCGAGCTCATCCGGCGGATCATGGCCAACATGAACAAGCGCAACGGCGAGTTCCGGCGCATCCTCATCGACCTGCGCAAGGACATCCCGAGCAACGAGACCGATGGCCTCGAGACGCTACGCAAGGTCAAAGAGATCATCCGCAAGCTCGAGGCCGAGAAGGAGACAAACCATTTGGTGTTGGATCAGGTGCGCCAGCTCTTTGGGAACATCAAGAAGACCGGCGGCCACGTGGACAAGGAGCTCGTGGAGATTGAAAACATGGAGAAGCTCTTCCTCGACGTCCAGAAGCAGATCCCGACGACCGAACAGAGGGTCCAGGAGCCCACGCGCGTGTTCAGCGAGAAGACCGAGGAGAAGATCGTGGCGTACGAGAAGACGATCCAGAAGAAGATGGAGACGATGAAGACGCTCGACTTGTGGTCATCGACGCTTGAGCCTGAGAAAGGCTTGGAAAAGATCGAAGGCTACTTGGTCGACTGGGACATGGAGATGAAGAAGTGCGAGGTGAACACCAAGCTCTGCTCGATCTTTGGCTTCCCACAGCTCATGAACGAGTCGCTACGAGTCATGGAGCTCATGCGGGCCGACGCTGAAGGTATGAAGACCGTGTGGGCGATCATCAAGCGCGCCAAGGCGTTTTTCGTCACGACGGAGCAGCTTCTTTTCAAAACCGTCGATGTGAACGCGCTCCAGATTGAAATCCAGTCGATGCTCAAGGAGCTCAAGAAGACCCCCAAGGAGATCCAGTGGAGCGACGCGTATACGTCGATCCTGCGAGAGTGTCAATCCTTTGATAAGACCCATCCGCTGATCCGCTGTGTCTCAGCGACGTACATGCGTCCGCGCCACTGGCAGCGGATCATGAAGCACACGGGCCAGTTCCCGACCCCCGACGAGGATCCGGAGCAGAAGCTCTCGCTCATCCTGAGCAAGAATCTGCACAACTTTAGCTCGGACATTACGGAAATCTGCTACGAAGCCGAGAAAGAACAGGAGCTCGAGCTCCGGCTCATCGAGCTCGAGGGCTTGTGGGCCGAAGTGAACTGGGAGATGAACGCATACAACCCGGGGGTCCCTGAAGAAGACATTGTGCCTCTTCTCAAGGTCTCGGAGGAGAACTTTGAGCTCCTCGAGACCCACCAGATCGACGTCCAGGGTATGAGCGCGTCGCCGTACCAGTCGGAATTTGAACCACGCGTGGCCAGTCTTCAGCTTGGGCTCTCGTCGATCAACGAAGTCGTCGTGCTGCTCGGGGACATCCAGCGGTCGTGGAGCTACTTGGAGCCGCTGTTCATCCAGTCGGAGGAGGTGAAGAAGCAGCTGCCGGAGCTCACGGCGGACTTTGAAGATATTGACGTGGAGGTGCGCCAGATCCTCAAGCAGGCCTGGAAGACCTTGAATGTCCGCGAGGCCTGCACGGAGGCCGGGCTCATCAAGCGCCTCGAGGGCATTGTTGAGAAGCTTGAGCTCTGCAAACACCGTCTCAAGGAGTTCCTGGACGGCCGACGGCGCCAGTTTCCGCGTTTCTACTTCATGTCCGAGGCCGACCTGCTCGACATCCTCTCGAATGGGTCCCACCCGGACCGGATCATGCCGCACTGTTCCAAGATCTACCTGGCGACCAAGACGCTGGATCTGAAGGACCCACCGGGCGGTGGACGGCCCACTGCGACCGCATTCGTCTCTGGTGTGGGCCACGAGATCGTTGACTTCTACGAACCACCGGTGCTCGAGGGTGAGGCCGAGATCTACTTGGAGACCGTCATGCGCGCGATGCGCTTCACGCTCTTCAAGCACATTGAGCGCTCGCTCGTGACGTACACGGAGAAGGAGCGCGTGGACTGGATCAACTTCAAGGACGCGAGCGGGAAGCCCATGGACGCGGCCCAGATCATCCTGCTCGCCGCCGGGGTCCACTACGTTCAGGAGGTCGAGAAATGCTTTCGCGAGCTCCAGGGCGGCGAGAAGGCGTCGCTGGAGAACTACAACAAGAAGCAGGAGAAGCAGCTCGAGGACCTCATCCGCCTCACGCAGAGCAGCATCTCGTCGGCCGAGCGCCAGCGCGTGATGGTGCTCATCACCATGGACGCCCACGGCCGAGACATCGTCGCGAGCATGATCCGCGCCGGCGTGGACGACGCCACGTCCTTCCAGTGGCAGTCGCAGCTCAAGCACTACTTCTCACCGACGCAGGGCAGTTTCCTGAAACGTGACGCGACCTTCCGCTGCGCCAACAACTCGCGCGCGCAGATCTTGATCTGCGATGCTGGGATCCCGTACGACTACGAGTACCTCGGCAATGGACCGCGGCTCGTGATCACGCCGCTCACAGATCGGATCTACGTGACTGCGACCCAGGCTCTGAACCTCCAGATGGGCTGCGCTCCCGCTGGCCCAGCGGGCACGGGCAAGACCGAGGTAAACAAACGCCTGTATCGGCGACTGTCTGTTATTTGTTTTTTAGATATTGACTCTCTGTGTGCTATGTAGACTACGAAGGACCTCGCGAACGCGCTTGGGAAGGTCTGCTACGTGTTCAACTGCTCGCCCGAGATGGATTTCAAGAGCCTGGGCAACATTTTCAAAGGCCTCGCATCCTCAGGCTCCTGGGGCTGCTTTGACGAGTTCAACCGGCTTGTCCCCGAGGTGCTCTCTGTGTGTTCGGTGCAATTCAAGGCTGTCTGCGATGCGTGCAAGGCCGACGACGAGAAGTTCATTCTCGAGAACGACGAGGTAATGTTGGACCCGACCGTGGGGGCCTTTATCACGATGAACCCGGGCTACTTGGGCCGCTCGGAGCTGCCCGAGGGCCTCAAGGCGCTCTTCCGGCCCATGACGGTCATGGTGCCCGACCTCGTGCTCATCTGCGAGAACATGCTCATGGCCGAGGGCTTCACGCAGGCCAAGATCCTTGCGTCCAAGTTCTACGGCCTCTACTCGCTGCTGGGTCAGCTGCTCTCCAAGCAACTGCACTACGACTGGGGCCTGCGCGCTGTCAAGAGCGTGCTCTGTGTCGCGGGAGCTTTTAAGCGCGCCGAGCCAGATATCCCCGAGATCGACTTGCTCATGCGCGCGCTGCGCGATTTCAACATCCCTAAGATCGTCGCCGAGGACACGGTCATCTTCTTTGGGCTCTTGGGCGACTTGTTCCCGCGTGACAGTCCGAATGTCGACGTCCGCAACGATCCACCGCGTAAGCGCGACATGGAGCTCGAGTCCATGGTCCAGGGCGCGTCGGAGGCGATTGGGAACTCGCCTCGACCTGACTTTATGCTCAAGGTCGTGCAGCTCTCGGAGTTGCTGGCGATCCGCCACTGCGTCTTCGTCATGGGCCCGCCGTCCTGTGGCAAGACCGAGACGTGGAAGACGCTGAGGAAAGCCCGGGAGATCATGGGTACGCCCATGGAAGTGCAGGACCTCAACCCAAAGTCCGTGAGCACGAACGAGCTCTACGGGTACATCGTGCTCAAGACCCGCGAGTGGAAAGACGGGTTGCTGTCCCGCATCATGCGGGACCTGGGCTCGCGACGCCGGGACAATGGCGACGAGGACAACAACCCGAAATGGATCATCTTGGATGGCGACCTCGACGCAAACTGGATCGAGTCCATGAACTCGGTCATGGACGACAACCGCATGCTCACGCTGGCCTCGAACGAGCGTATCCCGCTCAAGACCCACATGCGCATGATCTTTGAGATCCGCGACCTCATGTACGCGACGCCCGCGACGGTCTCGCGCGCCGGGATTCTCTACATCTCGACCTCGGAGGGTTACCAGTGGCGGTGTCTCATCGACAGCTGGCTCGAACGCCACTGCCAAGTCCCAGTGGACCACCGTTTGAAGAACATGGTGTTCACTCCGGACGTCCGGGCCAAGTTCCAAGGGCTCTTTGACCAGTACATTGAGCAGACGCTGCGGTTTTTCAGGAAGAAGCTCGTGCCCATCGTGCCCGTGGAGGAGACGACGCTCGTGACGAACCTGCTCAACATGGTCGACTGTCTGCTCACACCCCACGTGCTCGAGGATTACGCCGTGATGCAGAACAACTTTGTGTTCTGCTGTGTCTGGTCCTTCGGGTCCATCCTCACACTGAGCGACGACGGCACGGACTACGCGGCCGAGTTCAGCAACTGGTGGAAGAACCAGTGGAAGGACGTCAAGCTCGTAGCGTCGGCGAGCAATACGGTCTTCGACTTCTGGCTCGACCCCGAGACGTCCAAGTTCAGTTCGTGGGCCAAGTCCCCGTACTTCTATACGGAGGTGTACAAGTCTCCGAGTCCGATCAACCAGATCACGGTCCCGACCACGGAGACCGCGTCGATCGCCTTTTGGCTCGAGAACTTGATCGCCAAGAGCATCCCGATCATGGTCTGTGGGCCCGCAGGCACGGGCAAGACGCAGAACATCGTGGGCATGCTCAAGAAACTCAGCAAGGACGAGGCCACGGCCGCGTTCAAGTACTGCACGATCAATTTCAACTTCTACACAACGTCGGGCATCCTCCAGCAGGCCATGTTTGGTCAGCTCGAGCGCAAGACCGGCATCAACATGGGCCCCCCGGGGAAAGCCAAGTTGATCTACTTCATGGACGACGTCAACCTGCCCGAGGTGGACCCGTATAACACGCAGAGCGCGATCTCACTGTTGCGCCAGGTGATGGAGTACCACCACTGGTTCGACCGCCAGAAGCTGCAGACGCAGAACATCCTCAACACGCAGGTCGTGGCCGGGATGAACCCGACTGCAGGCTCGTTCCTCATCGACCCGCGGCTGCAGCGGCACTTCTGCACTTTTGCCATGGGCATGCCCGAGGCGCCGAGTCTCGTGACGATCTACGAGACGTTCCTGGGCGGCCACCTCTCGACCTTTGCTGATGAACTCGCCAACGTCCAGTTCTCAAACGCGCTCATCAAGGCCGCGCTGAGTCTGCACACGAGCGTCGTCAACACGTTTCGCAAGACCGCGGCGAATTTCCACTACGAGTTCAACGTGCGCCACCTCTCAAACGTCTTCCAGGGCCTCATCGCGTCCAAGAAGCAGCGCTTCTCCGCCACGGAGAAGTTCGTGCTGCTCTGGCTGCACGAGAGCGAACGCGTGTACGGTGACCGACTCGTGTGCAAGGCCGACATTGAGAAGTACAACCAGCTCGTGCAGCTTCAGGTCAAGCGGTCCTTCCCGGCGTGCAACACGAGTCGGTACTACGCGGCCGAGAACTCGTGGCCGCTCATCTTCTGCCATTTCACGAAGGATGGCGACTCGGAGTACGACCAGATCATGGGCACGAACCTGGACGACCTCAAGATGAACCTCCAAGCCCAGCTGCGCGACTACAACAACAACGAGAACAACACGGCGATGCACTTAGACTTGTTCGACGACGCGGTCAAGCACGTGGCGCGGATTGTGCGCATCCTGCGCAACGAGAGCGGCCACGCGCTGCTCGTGGGCGTCGGTGGCAGTGGGAAACGGTCGCTCGCGCGCCTGGCGTCGCACATCTGCGGCTACCTGGTGCGCCAGATCACGATCAGCTCCAAGTATGGCGAGAACGAGTTCAAAGAGGACCTGCGCAAGATGCACATGAACGTCGTTGAGATGCTCTCGCGCGGTGAAGAGGACGGTGGCATCGTGTTTATGCTTACGGACTCGCAGATCACAAACGAGAAGTTTCTCATCTACCTCAACGACCTGCTGGCCTCGGGCGAAGTCCCCGACCTCTTTGCCATGGAGGACATGGACAACATTGTCAACATGCTGTCGCCCGTGGCCGGTTCAAAAGACCGCAAGGAGGTCGTGAAGTTCTTCCAGGCCGAGATCCGCAAGCGACTGCACCTCTGTCTCTGTTTCTCGCCTGTGGGCGACGATTTCCGAAGCCGCGCGCGGAAATTCCCAGCGCTGGTCAATTGTACCGTCATCGACTGGTTCCAGCCGTGGCCGAAAGAGGCGCTGCTGTCTGTAGGTCGCGAAAAGCTTAAGGAGATCGCCGACCTGCTGGGCTCGGACGACTCGCGCGCTGGCATTGAGAACTTCATGCCGTTCTCCTTCACGTCTGTGAACCAGTGCGCCGACCGGTTCTTCCTCGTTGAGCGCCGCTACGTGTACACGACGCCAAAGTCGTACCTTGAACTACTGCAGCTCTACAAGAAGATATTGCGCAAGAAGGTGAAGGAGTATGCGGCGGCGATTGAGCGACTCGAGAAGGGTCTGCAGAAGCTCAAGGAAACCGGTGAGACCGTCGCACGGCTCGAAGTCGAGCTCAAGGGCAAGCTTGAGGCCGCCGAGGACAAGAAGGCCGTGTCGTCAGCGATTGCAGAGACTGTGAACAAGGAGAAGGCGAACGTCGAGGTCGAGAGCAAGAAGGCGAGCGAGGAGGCCGCCAAGTGCGCGGTCATCCAGGCCGAAGTGATCGAGAAACAGCGGTCGACGATGGAGGACCTCGCCAAGGCCGAGCCGGCGGTCGAGCAGGCCATGGCCGCGCTCGATTCGCTTAACAAGAAGGACCTGGGCGAGTGCAAAACCATGTCCAAGCCGCCCGCGGGCGTCGACGACATCTTTGGGGCCACAATGGTGCTGCTCGCGGGCGTGCATCCGAACGTGCAGGTGACCAAGACCGGCAAGGTGAAGGACGCCAAGTGGGACACGGTCAAGAAGCAGCTACTCGGCAACATCCCCGAGTACATTGAGTACCTCGTGGGCTTCAAGCAGGTCGTGGACGACGGGAAAGTGCCGCTTGTGAACTGGAAAGACGTGCGCGAGTACCTCGAGAAGGAGCATTTCAACTACGACACGATTCTCACGAAGAACCGCGCTGCCGCGGGGCTCTGCTCCTGGGTCATCAACATCGTCATGTACTACGACATTGTGATCACGGTCGAGCCCAAGCGCCAGGCGCTCGCGGCGGCCAACCTCGAGCTCGAGTCGGCCAACAAGCGCCTGCTGGAAGTCACGACGCTTGTCGCCGAGCTGCAAGCCAAGCTCGACAAGCTGCTCGAAGAGGCCGCGGCCGCTGAAAAGGAAAAAGAAGACGCGATCAACTCTGTCGAGCAGGGCAACCGCAAGATGAAGCTTGCGGGGACGCTCACGAACGACCTCTCGAGCGAGAACGTGCGTTGGGGCATCAACGTGCTCCAGCTGCAGAAGGAGAAAGACTTGCTCGTGGGCGACGTGCTGCTCGCGTCCGCGTTCATCTCGTACATTGGTCCGTTCACGAAACCGTTCCGCGACGAGCTCATCAACAAGCACTGGGTGCCGTTCCTGCGCAAGGCCGCGAATGGCGAGAGCATCGCCATGTCCGAGGAGTCCAACCCGCTCACGATCCTCACGGACGACGCGCAGATCGCGCAGTGGAACACGCAAAAGCTGCCGTCGGACCGCGTCTCAACGGAGAACGGCGCAATCGTCGTGACGACCGTAACCATGGGCCGGCGACCGCTCATTATCGACCCGCAGCTCCAGGCCATCGCGTGGATCCGCGAGATGGAGGCGCATAACAACCTCATCATCGTGCGCGTGGGCCAAAAGATGTGGATCGAGCGCCTCAAGGCGGCCATCGGCACGGACGGCGCCTTCATGATCGAGAACCTAGGCGAGAAGATTGATCCGATCCTGGCGCCCGTCATCCAGCGCTCGACCTCGCGTCGAGGAGCCCGGTACGAGATCCAGATCGGCGATGCCTCGGTGCCCTACAACGACAATTTCCACCTGTACCTGCACACGAAGCTCGGGAACCCGCACTACCCGCCCGAGATCCAGGCCGAGTGCACGATCGTGAACTTCACAGTCACGATCCTCGGGCTTGAGGACCAGCTGCTCAACCTGGTTGTGTCGAAGGAGCGCAATGACTTGGCCGTGAAGCGCGAGACGCTCATCCAGGAGCAGAACAACGGCAAGATCGAGCTCAAGAAGCTTGAGGACGACATCTTGTTCTACCTCGCGAGCGCCGACGACGATATCACGAACAACCAGCCGCTCATCAGCATCCTGAGCGACACCAAGTACAAGGCGCAGCTGACGCAGAACAACATGGAGGCTGCCAAGAAGACCCAGGAGTCCGTGAACATCACGAGCGAGAAGTACCGCAGCATCGCGGCGCGCGGCGCACTGCTGTTCTTCCTCATGAACGACATCAGCAAAGTGCACTCGTACTACATCTACTCGCTCGCGTCCTTCCAGCAGGTGTTCCTCTCGGGCATCTATCGCGTGCCCATGAAGAAACCCGAGGGCGACGCAGCAGTTGCTGGCGGCGGTGCTGAAGGCGAGGAAGCCGCAGGTGGAGGAGCTGGTGGGGCGGACAGTGAAGTCCCAGAGCTCACGGACGAAGAGATGCACGTGCGCTGTCGCATCCTCATGGACAGCATCACGTCGTGTGTGTACAACTACGTGCGGCGCGGACTCTTTGAGCGTGACAAGCTCACAGTCGCGTCCATGCTTACGCTCAAGATCCTGCTCAAGGACGCGCTGCTCACAGACACGGAGGTTGAGTACTTGCTCATCAGCAAGTCCCATCCGGACGCTGGAAATGCTGGCTCAGCATCCGAGTGGCTACTTGCTGCGCTCTGGGCCAAGATCAAGGCGCTCGAGGGACTCAAGTGCTTCCAGGGACTCGGAGACGCGATCCAGAACGACCCGGACGAGTGGCGCAAATGGTTTGCGACGGAGGACGCCGAGCGCCAGAAGCTGCCAGGGGACTTCATCAAGCTCACGTCCTTCCAGCGCATGATCCTGCTGCGCGCTTTGCGTCCTGATCGCGTCACGAATGCGCTACGCACGTTCATCCTGGAGTCTCTAGGCGAGGAGTATGTGACGCAGCCGCCGTTCAACATGGACTCGACGTACGCCGAGACGAACTCGTCGATCCCGATCTTCTTTGTGCTCTTCCCGGGTGTCGATCCGACGCCCTGGGTTGAAAAACTCGGCCGCGCCAACGGCGTGAGCATAGAGAACGCCAACTTTATCAATATTTCCATGGGCCAGGGCCAGGAGTCGTACGCGGGCGAGTCGCTCAAGAAACTGAGCGCGGGCGGTGGCTGGATCATCCTCCAGAACGTGCACCTGATGCAGTCGTGGCTGCCGACGCTCGAGCGGCAGCTGGAAGAGGTAGCCACTGATGGTGCGCACGACAACTTCCGCTGCTTCATCTCAGCCGAGCCGCCACCGCTGCCGGACATGCTCAACATCCCCGAGTCGCTCATGCAGAGCTGCATCAAAGTGGCGAACGAGGCGCCGTCCGACATCCAATCGAACCTGCGCCGCGCCTGGGCCAACTTTAGCGAGGACAAGATCCAGGCGTGCACGAAACCCGGGGACTTCAAGGCGTGTCTCTTTGCGCTCTGCTGGTTCCATGCGATCGTGCTTGGACGCAAGCGGTTCGGCCAGCAAGGGTGGAGCCGCGCTTATAGCTTTAACACGGGCGATCTCACGATCTGCGCCAACATCCTGCACTCGTACCTGGACAACAACCCGAGCGTGCCGTGGGACGATCTGCGGTACATCTTTGGCGAGATCATGTACGGGGGCCACATCACGGACTCGTGGGACCGCAGGACGAACAACACGTACTTGACCGTGCTCATCAACCCAGGGCTGCTTAACGGCATGGAGCTCGGGCCAGGCTTCAAGTCGCCCAACCCGGAGGACTTCAACTTTGCCGAGTACGCCAACTACATTGAGAAGAACATGGTACCCGAGGCGCCGCCGCTCTTTGGCCTGCATCCAAACGCTGAGATTGGGTACCTCACGACCATGTGCGAGACGCTCTGCTACACGATCGTGACGATCGGCGGAGGCGCTAGTGGTGGCGGCGAGAGCGGCGGGGACAAGACCACGGTGCTGCGCCACATGATCGACGAGTTCGAGGCGCGCTGTCCCGAGTTCTTCGGCATGCTGGACCTGACGGAGGTGGCGGCGCCGCTGCTAACCGAGGAGCACGGGCCGTTCGTGGTCGTTGCATTGCAGGAGTGCAGCCGCATGAACGTGCTGCTCGAGGAGATCCGCATCTCGCTGGGCGACCTCAAGAAGGGACTCAACGGGCAGCTCAACATGTCGCAGGCCATGGAGGACCTCGCGACGGCCATGTCGCTCAACGAAGTGCCCGGGCGCAATCCATTCTCGCAGTGCCGGTGGGAGAAGAACGCGTGGCCGTCCAAGAAGTCGCTCAGCGGCTGGTTCACCGACATGGTCAAGCGCTACCAGCAGATGCAGCTCTGGTCCACGGACTTTGTCACGCCTTTCTCGATCTGGCTGCCCGGCCTGTTCAACCCGACGGCATACACGACCGCATGTCTGCAGGTGACGTCGCGCAAGAAGTTCATGCCGCTCAACCAGATGACGGTCGAGACCCACGTGACGACGTTCCAGGACGCGGACCAGGTGACGTACTACCCTGACGACGGCGTCTTTGCGCACGGGCTCATCCTTGAAGGTGCACGCTGGAGCACGCTGGACGAGATCTCGGAGCGGTATCAGGTCGGCAGCGCGCCCTCGACCGAGTGCGGCGGCACGCTGCTGGACAGCAACCCCAAGGAGCTGCTCTGGTTCCTGCCGGTCGTGTACGTCAAGGCCGTACAAACGCAGCCGAGCTGGGAGCCGTCGGCCGTCGGGTACCTGCGCCACGACCCGCTCGTGTACGAGTGCCCCGTCTACCTCACGCGCTTCCGCGGCCACACGTACATCTTCCTCGCGACGCTGCCCACAGACTGCGGCGGCGAGAAGTGGGTGCTGCGCGGCGTCGCGATCCTCTTCCAGGACGACAACTAGTGAGCCAGCCAGCCATTCGTGAGTGAGTTAGCGAGCGAGCGAGACATTGTAAAAAGTCCATCTCAGTACGGTCTTTGTAACTATATATACACTTCCGACCTTTGTGTAATTTCTGAGGTCGCTCCTCGCCTCAGGATCTGGTTCACAGTACACAAATAGCACAGCATCAGTGCGCATCTTATGAATAGCGCAGCACCAATAGTTGTTCACCCGTTCGCGCTGCATTCCGCGCATTCCCTTGCCCTTTCCTACAACGTCTCGTGGATCACGTCACAGCGTTCACCACATCTCGTTGCGAGCCATAGAAGAACGCGACCCACACAAACACCCTGACGATGGACACTTTCCTGCTCAGGCATTCTGCCGTCCTGCTCCTGTCCGACGTCCGCGATGACTGTACATGCCAGCCTCGCTCGCTGCCCTCTTTGTCATCGTCACGACACACGGGCAACGACCATACGAACACACACACCTACACGTGCACACACACATCCATACTCATCAACACATCATGTACTATATACGTCTTACTCTGGCTGTTGCAGCGTGTACCGGTCTTATGGTCTTCTCGTCTTCTTCGTCTTGGGGACGGCCCAGAAGAGGGGGAAATCCAGAAGTGTCAGTCTCTCGCTTGCTCGCAGCGCGCCAACAGGGGGCTTCACCACCGCCTCACACGCGCCGCTCACACTCCACAGCGCGTGGCGCACCCACAGTCGCTCAGCTGCGTTCACGTATTAGCGCGTGCACCTCTACTTTGCCATTCCATGGATCTTCCTGGACCGCTTCACTGGCTTTTTGTCACTTCTCCTCGCTGTCACTCGAGCAAGGTATGGCACTTGAAGGCGCTGGGGTTACATTTGTATCTTATAGCTGATCCAGCGACTTCAGCCTGCACCCCCTCGCTCCACAGCTCACTGCCGCCATCTGCCTCTTGAGCAGTCTCTTCGTCCGTCTCGCTCTTGCCGCTGCTGCTTCACCGGCTGTCGTGCGTCGCTTGTAGGTCTCGAGGGGAAAACGAAAGTGAAGGAGATTTGGAGGATGCGGAAAGCAAGCAAGCTGACTTCAAGTCAGAGTGATGGTCGCTTCAACTTGCCTCTACCATCATTCTGACTACTAAAAGACAGCCTTTGTATTCTCAAAATGACCAAAATCATCAAAAATGGGCAGTGGTATCAAAGCGTTCCCTAAATTTGTGCTTGGCAGAAACAACACGATCTTGAAGACTCTTAAGCAGGGGCGACTGAACGTCAGTCTGTCTGTCTGGTGCTCAGTCCTTAGCCCTCACGCTCGAGCACGAAGAGGTCGAGCATGCGCTTGGCCTCCACGGGCTTCCACATGGGCACCAAGTGGCCCGCGCCCTTGACGGTCAGGTACGTGAGGCCCTTGAACTCTTCGACAAAGCCACCGGTCTGCTGTGTGCCCTCGAGC
>JAASFY010000132.1:0-38469 GCA_023334035.1 Globisporangium okanoganense | reverse complement strand
CCATAGCCACTGCGCGAGCTGGACACGCGCAGCGCACTGGCAGCACTGATCCGGACCTTGAAGTTCTCCTGCTGCGAGATCGCGCTGATCAACGCCTGGAATACTGCGGGTGCCCAAGTTACTGATGCGAGGGGTAACCCAGGACAAAGCAGCACTTTCGCGATCGCGTGGCAGGCATTCCAACGAACTTTCGGCGACCCGGCGTTGATTTTTGTCGCAAGCACCACCATTGTCTGGCCCAGGAGGTCGTTCAGCACGCTCACTTCCTTCACTGAAATCGAGTTGACAAACGGCTCAAAGCAAACCCACCTGCACACCAGTCCAAGCGTTCTCGCGACACTCGATGCCACCTTGTCGTTGTCACCGATGTACACGAGCATTTTCTCCACGATGTGGCGCATCTGGTACGCTGGCAGAAGCTCATAGAGCAGTAGTTGTCCAGGCTCACGACTTGGTGGCTCGCCAGCTCTTCCTGCGACTTCTGGACCTTGCGTCGTGCAGACATTGCCGAGTGCCCATGCTCCGCGGACGCGAACATTTAGCGTCAAATCACTGAGTGAATCCAGCGCCAGCGCCACCACCGCGGATGCAAACTCGCGCGTCTTGAACACAGGAGCTAAACACAGCGAACCGAGCAATCGAAACCCTGCTGCGCGGACGACGGGAGAGCTATCCTTTGGCGTTTGCAGGAAAATGTTCGTGTACATGTCGAGCGAGTGAGTGGAAATCCCAGCTTTCGCCAACACTGGGAGGCGACTCTGTTTTTCTCGCAGCTGAGTCCAATCGCTCGGTCGGAGCAGCGTGAAGCACGCACACACACTCGCTCGGACGTGATGCGACGTATCTCGAAACGCTCGGATCAGGTGCGTCGCCATGAAATCCAGGCACTCCTTTCGCGACAGCACACTTAAATTCTATCATTCACACATACAAACACATACAACTTAGCCACTGACGACAAAATACAATAATTGCATGATGAAGCATACCTGTGCGCTGTAAGGCCATCGATTGTTTGCAATTCGCCCAGGACTCGACCCAGCTGGAGCAACATATCCTCTGCTTTCGGTTGGCGAAGCAGCGTACGTATCCCCAGCTTCTGGTAAGGTCTCAACACGATTCACGCCTTCACCCTTGATGTAGTTTTCCAATATCTTGACTGCTTGAAGCCGCACATTCGGATCCGAGTCTTGAAACGCTGACAGCATGAAATCAGCTAAACGTCTCCAGTTTGCACTACAACACACAAAAAGAAAAATCGTCACGTGATGCTCCAGTACGATACTGTCCAGCGAAACAACGTGCCTGAGCGCTGGCGAATAATTCTTGGCGATCTTGGACAACAGCGACATTGCCTCCAGTCTCAGCAGCGCTCTCGCTGAATCGTCGGGACGCGAGGCGATCAAGAGCAGCTCCTCCACGAACGAGCGCTTGCTGAGAGATACTGTTCCGCACAAAATGGTGATGTGCGCGACCTCAATGAGGCTTTTCACATTGTTCGTGCACACCATCCACTCCAACATGGCAGGAATCGTCTCTTGAATGTTGAGCAGTGCTGAGAAGCACGAGAGACTCGCCATCCGAACACTGTGATCTGTACAGGTAAGTACACAATCAATAAGATCAGTGCCCAAAGTCGTTTCGACCATTTCACGCCCGCTTCAGGCATTCCATACCCGAAGATGATGCTGCTGCGTAGAGACTTGACGCCAGCGCTTTCAGAATATCACCGAGGCTCGGCTTCAGGTCGCTCTTGTCGAGCAGTACTGACACGTTCGCATACGGACAATGCTGGATCACAGAAGCAGCAGTCTGCCGTTGAAATACACATTCCCACCATTTTCCGTTAGTTCAGTCTATCAAGACACAATTAGCATTAACCACGAAATAACAGCAGCATACCTTCAGCGTTTGCGCCAGCGGAGTCCCGTCCTTCTCGTTCTGGATGCAGTACACCAGTGTGACGTGGACTTGGTACAACATCAGCGAGATGCGCTTCGGCATCGACGCAAACGACGTGGATGGCGCCACGACGCTCGACGTGTGACGGAAGTACTGCTTCAGCGGGATCTTCTCCCAGAATGCATCGAGGAACCTCGCTGCAGCGACGCGCACTTTCTCACACGGGTCGGCGATCAGCAGCGTCAGCACCGACGGTGCGTTGTTAAATAGCGTCATGTACGGCGTGGTTTGCTCCGGGAGGTACAGCCCAACAGATGATGTGATGGCTTTCGGAAAGTGCTGAGCGATCGACTCCAGTGTATGCAGCACGGTGATCCGCAGGCGCGCCAAGAGACCCCTAGATAGACAATCACAAGCACACACAAGTCAGTGATCCATATCATAAATATGTCAGTTCAACACACGGCCTGTCACGTACTCTCCAATTTGGCGCCCACTACTGCTGCTTCCATCCGAGCCGCAGATCGAAGAATCTGAATCGGACGGCGAGATCTCGGGCCGGAACGAAAACACAAAGTCGTCTCGCTCGTGCTTGAGGACAAGGCCATGGCCGACTACCTGACGCATGGAGCTCAGCAGACTCGGCAGCACGGCTTCGATCCGGTCAGCGAGGCGGTCGTGGTTCGAGTTGATGATCGTGTAGATGCACTTCATGCTGCACGTGCACGCCTTGACGAGGATCCGGTCGTCCTGGCCCTTCGTCAGGCTCAGCGACTGCTGGCGGAAGTTTTCGACGACCATGCGCAGCAGCGACGAGAAGTACCGAAACACCTCCGGCGTCTTGGCCGCGTACGTGCAGATGTTGGACACGCAGCTCGTGGCCGCATACCGCGCTTCGATATCCACGCCCGAGGGGTCCAAATGCCGCAACAAGACGCCAATGAGCTGCTCAAAGTTGTGCGTCGCGCGGTCGGCATTGTCGTGCAGCACGAGTCCCAATGCGCGGATCGAACTGGCCGTATACCAGCTGGGGCAGATCTTGATAAAGTTCAAAAAGAACTCCATGACGAGCTGCAGCTGCTCGGTCGTGAACACCACCTTCTCCTTCATACAGCACTTCTGCACCAAACGCGTAAACTCCGAGCACAGAAGACCCGAGCTCAGTGGCAGGATCTGCACCAGGGCCGCCATCATACCAGCGATCTCCTGTTCATTTCGTAAGCGCAAGTACACATACACAGCCGAGTCAGTCGTCATGTACAATCGCATCAGTATCAGTACACAACAAGAGACTTCACGCAAGTACGAACCTCGCCGCGGATGCGCGAGTTCGGTAGCGTGACGCTCAGCAGCTGCTTCAAAATGTCTTCGAGCTCCACGGACGTGAGTTTCAACACGGTTAGATCCGCATCGACACGTTCGCGGATCGTTGTCCACGTCTTGCGGTCCTTGCGCTGGGCGCCGAGGTTCCAGGTCGCCATCGCGCTGTTGTTGTTGTTGCCGCCAGCAATATTCATGCTGGGCGTCGTGGCGGGCGCTGATGGCAAGCCACCGGGCGTGTGCGTGTGGTGCGTTGGGCTCATCGTGTGTATTCCGCGAGTGCGAGACGCAAAGTCATCATCAGCCTTCGGGCCGTACATAGCCATTGAGTCAGTTGGCCTTGTGTCTGGCAGTTAGTTGAACGCGCAGAGAGAAGCTGACGTTGCGCGGAAAAACGCTCGCGTGCGCTTCCTGATAACGCGCCCAAGTCGCTACTTTTCCACTCGACCGACGCTCCCGTTACTTGGTAATGGCAGCACGCGTACAGTACCTACTGGGGAGAATGAAAAGAAGAGAGGGCGACGGGGCGTTTGAAGACACCGCTTGTCTCTCGTTAGCAACTGCGGCGAGTGACGACACCGGGTCCCACGTCGCAGCAGCGCGGGCTTTTTCCTGTCGCTTCGCGTCGTGCTGCATGCAGCGCGCATTTCCAAAGCTTTGGCTCACTCGTTCAAACCCGCGCAGTCTGTCCCGAACGGTCCCGAACATTCTGAAGCTAGCCTATATTCTGAATTTACGAAATATTGTGCTCCTCTTTTTGGGATTTTTGCAAAGGCGAAGTCAACGCGCACAGCTCATTTGGCGGAAACGTCACGAGGATGCTGCCGATGTCGCTCCGCTGGAGCGCGCTGCTGCGCGTGGCGCTGTGCGCCGTGGGCATGCAGCTCTACTGCGCGCCACTGCGCGTGCTTGAGCAGGAACTTGGCTGCTACCCACACTGCAGTCGCAGCGCTGCAGCTTCTCGTGGTGTGGGGCTGCACGAGCAGTTCCAGAACGTGATGTTCCTGCGCATCTGGCTCACGTTCGCGCTGACGCTGTACGCGCTCTGCGGTGTCATCTCCAAGCAAGTGGTGCTGGGTACGTGACTCAATGTTCTCCCTGTATAGAAGTGTGTGGACATGCCGGTACTGGTTTGCAAGTGGTCATTATAGTCTAACTGACTGATGTGCCGCGCCTGATGCCATCTCGTCTCCAGTATCATTACTGCACGCCGCAATTCACTTTGCGCGCTCGATCTCGGAAGCGCCGCCGATTGTCGCGACGTCGCCGTCGTCGTCGTCATCGTCATCTCTACTGGACGTGTTCTTCTACTGGCAGAATAGCAGCGTCGAGTCATGTGTGTACGAGTACAGCGCGCTGCTATCGTTTGCGCTGTTGCTGTGCTCCGTGCTCTTCCCGCCAGCGTCGGCGCTCGCAACGTTCCAGCGCCACAGGTACGACACATCGCGTGTTGATTTGAGATTCCCAAAATGCGATACGATAGTGAACTGAACTTGTTCAACTGCCTTATCTTTACTATGCCCTTGTAGCCGCAACCTGAAGCGGTTCTTCACACTGCACGACAAGCAGTTCGTGCCGCTGGTCGACCGCCTGCTGGAGGAGTACACGGGCCACGAGCGACTGCTCTACGCTCGCATCCGCCGAATATACTATACAAACAACAGCAGTCAGAAGCCTACAGGTACTGCATTTGCTCAGCTGCAGACGCCATGAGTCTTCCACCAATACACAAGTCCACAATTACAACACCTCATCACTTTCTTTTCACTAAATGTATGGTTGTTATTAGAGTATAAAATGTGGATGAAGGACCCAGAGAATCACCAGCGACGACCGCTGCTGAAGTCCTCCGGAGGAAACAAGGAAACTAAAATAAAGTAGAGACAGCCTATCACCAACTGCCAACCAGCCAGCTCTCCTTCTTTCTCTATGCAGCAGCTCTGGCAACTTAACGCGAGTACGTCGAGCCGTTGCCGCGCTTGCCCGAGTTCTGCCACTTGGCGAGCTTGATGAGTGGCTTGCGGTCGGCCTCGCCTGCGCGCGCCTTCTTGTTGAGCGGGCGCTGCGAGAGCTTGGTGGCGCGGCGCACGTCCTGCTGGGCCTTCTCGGTCGCAAAGCCACTCTCGCTGCGCGGCGCCACGAGCGACGCCGAGCGGTTGCGCGACTTGGAGCGCGCGGCCGATTTCGAGCGAGCGCGCGTGCGCAGGTCCATGTCCGCGAGACGGTCCTCCATCTCCACGTCGCCGGCCTCGTCCTCGCGGTCGCGCTTGCGGCCACGACTCTCCTCGCCAGCACGGCGCTTGGCGGCCACGGCTGCGGCGTGCTTCATGTGGCTCGTATCCACGCCCAGGTCCTCGAGCTGCTTCTTCGTGTCCGTGAGCGAGCGCTGCTTGGCGAGCGCCTTGCGCGGCAGCGACGAGCGGTTCTTGTTCTTGTTCATGCGGTGGTCGGCCACCATCACGGCCTTCTTCTTGCGGATGCGCGCGAGCTTGTCCTTCTGCTCGTCGTCCAGGTCCGAGAGCTCGTCGTCGTCGTCGCCCTCCATGTCCAGCGGTGCGTTGGCCATGGCCTCGTCTTCCTCCTTCTCGAGCGCGTCCAGGCGCTTGAGGATGTCCGGGTCGATGAAGTCGGCGATGTTCTTGCCGTTCCAGATCTCCGGCACGGCGTCCATGGCCCACGCGTCGTCCTTGAGCATGCCCTTGTAGTGTTCTCGGAAGTCGAACGAGTACACGCCGGCGCCGCCGTTCGCGTTCATCTTGTCCTTCTGCAGCACGCGCGCCGGCGGCATGTAGCCCTCTTCGCGCGCCTCCATGACACTCTCGGGGATCGTCACCTCGCGCGTCACGCCGTCGCGCGCCACGGGCGTCGCCACGCTCAGACGGTTGAGCACGTCGGCCACCTTGTTGCCCTTGACCTTGGAGTTCACGCGGTGCGCCAGCAGCTGGTCGCACGCGTAGTTCTTCACCTCCGACACGTTCGTCTCCGAGTGGTTGGACATGGTGAACATCTTGGCCTTGGTCTCCGTCACGGCGTCGTTGATGAGCGCCTGGTGGTGCTCTGTGAGCTCCTCGAACTTGGTCTGGTCGATCTTGTTGCACACGAGCACCAGCGGCTTGTTGGCGAAGAGCGGTCGGATGTTTGTGAACAGACTCAGCTGCTGCTCAATCGTGAAGCCGCACTGCTCCGAGATGTCCATGAAGAAGAGGATCGACGCCTGCAGGTGGGCCAACGCCGTCACGGCCTGCATCTCAATCGTGTTGCGGTCCTCCAGCGCGTGGTCAAGGATGCCGGGCGTGTCGATCACCTGCCAGCGCAGGTACTTGTAGTCCAGGTGGCCCACGTACAGCGCCTTAGTCGTGAATGCGTACGGCTGCACCTCCACGTCGGCGCGCGTGACTTTGTTCATGAAGGAAGACTTGCCCACGTTCGGGAAGCCCGTGATGAGCAGCGTGCGCGTGTTCGGGTCGATCGACGGCAGACGCGACAAGTGCTTGCGCACCTCCTCGAGGTACTCGAGCGACGCCTTCTGCTTCTTAAGCAGCGTGCACATGCGCCCGAGCGCCGCGCGCTTGAGCTGCTTGCAGCGGTACAGCGTGTCGCCGTACTTGATCATGCGCACGTAGTCCTTGGCGATGTTGTCGATGAGCGCGCGGGCCGTGTTCACCTGGCCGAGCGCGAGCTTGTAGTGGTCGCGGTCGTACAAGATGTTGATCAGGTCGGCGTAGAACGGGTGCAGGTCGTCGAGGCGCGGGAAGTCGTCAATGATCTGGCTGAGCTTTTCCTGGCACGTCTGCTGCGTGAACTTGACCTTCCGCATGTAGAACGCGCGGATGCGCGAGATGGCATACGTCGGGTGGATCACCGTCGGCGTTTTGCGCTGCGTGCGCGTGAGCACGATGTCGATGAAGTCCGACGCCGCCGGCACGGTCTGGATCTTCTTAAAGTTGTACACGACCATGGCTGCTGCGTACGGTGGCTGCGTGCGGATGCTTGCGTGGCTGTGGGGAGAACTCTTGTTCAGCTCCTGAAACACACACAATGCCTGTCTCGATCGAGGACGGAGTCTATCTTTTCAAGCTGAGAGCGCACTCTGGCCACCACTTCTTTGCTTTGGTTGGTTCGCAACGAATGAAAGCGAGAAAGCGCAAGGGTACCAGAGTGGTACACAAGTGGTGCACTGTACCATTAATGTGGTCCACGTCAAGCTGCACATTTGCGCCACATTCGGAACACCTTTCTGTAACCGGGATCTTCTTGTGCAAAAGTGGCCTAGATGCCTGATCTTGGCGGCATGCGAGGAGCTCACAAGCTGCCCAGCGACCGGTCTGGGGCTATGTGAGCATGCGGTATGGGTTTGAAGGTTAGCCTAAGGTCCCATGGCCCCATGTGTGTAGCACCACAAGACAGCGAGCTCACAAGCGCAGCCTCAATGCAAATGCCCACAGACAAAAAAATACAGAATCCACAACCTGGACTGGCTCGCTTTTCCAATACTGAACCACGCCACGTGTACCAGAAACGCAACAATGTTAATATTTGACCACAAAGTCGACAGCATCCGTCGACTTTATCGTATTTGATGATCTAACGAGCGGAAACGCACGCCACTTTCCCCCACACATTTCCAACAGCAAAGGCGGGCGCTTGCTCATTTACAGCACGCGCGCATTACCGGAAACGCCCGCGCCGCGCCATTAGCATCACTCTCTATAGACACTGACGCCGCATACGACACTACATACATAGCTACTAGCAATGTGGACGGTTCTCTTTGGCGAGCACGATGCGGCGGCCCCGTCGCCCGTGGGCAAGGAGCTTGAGCTGGACCTGGACGAGCAGGAGAACCAGCAGCCGTCGCCGCGCAATTCGCATCCGCAGCATCCGCATCAGCAGGGGAAGCTGCGGCTCTCGGCCGCGTCCACGGCGGCGTCGTCGCCCCCGGTGTCCCCATCCAACACGGACGGCATGCGCTTCTCGTCCGAGTCCGCATCGACGATCCGCGTGTCGGAATCGTCGTCTGTAGCGCCGTCGCCGCCAACGTCGCAACAGGGGACACGACGCGCGTCCGGCTCGAATGCTGCGCTTCCTTTGATCCCAGCGCCACCAGGATCGACGTCATCGCGACGAGGCTCGCGCGGTCAGCTGAATAATGAAAATGAGAACGAGACGCCCATGGCGATGCTGCTGCGCCGCATGAACCAGCTCATGATGAAGGTCGGCGAGCACGAGTTCGAAAAGAAGACGCTCGTCGATGGGGTACGTCTGCTGCATTATCACTATGGGTTGTTATCCTGGTGTGTAGTGCATTCGAGAGACTTATCGTGTGTGTGTTAAATTGTAGATGGAGAAAGATCGCGAGCGCCTGACGAGACAGATCAAGGAGCTCGAGCGCCAGATGGAGGATTTGAAGGACCAGAACGTGCAGCTGCAGTACAAACTTGAGTTCACGACTGAGCCGATGCTCATGGAGCAGCTGCAGGACGTGACGGACATGCGCGACGCGCTCACGAGTGTGAAGGTCCAGCTGGAGAAGGAGATTGGCGAAAAGGACAAGGAGCTCGTGGCGTGCAAAGCCGCGCTGGATGCGGCGATCACCTCGAAGGAGCAGGAGATCCAGCAGATCCGCGACCAGTACAACCACGAGATCCACGAAGTTGAGTGCGAACGCGACGAGTTGGAGCAGCGTGCAAACGAAGCCACGAAGCTGGCAGAAGACGAAGCGCAGGCCAAGTACGAAGGGCAGCTTCAAGCGAAAGACAAGATCGTGGCTGAGCTCACGCATGCTCGCGATGCTATGGAAGCGTCGCTGTGGGAGCAAGAGGGGCTCGTTGAAGAGCTGCAGGTAAATCGCCAGGTCGTCGCTCAGCAAAAATTTGACGAGATCGCACAACTGACTGAGGATCTCGAGGCAGCGCGACAGAGTGGCGCACAGGAGCTCGAGGCGCTCAAGCAGCGATCCGAACAGACGATCAACGAGAAGGAGCACGAGCTGATCGAATTGCGCGCGGAGCTGGTGAACAAGAGCGACGTCACGGAGCGTGAGCTGCGCAGCCGCATCGAGGAGCTCGAGAAGCAAGTGAGTGACTCGGAGACTGTGATTGCTGACATGACGCACGAGATTGGCGACTACAAGGAGGATTGCGTGCAACTCTGGAAAGCAAACGAAGACCTCAAGCAGCAGATCGCATTGGCGTCCGCCGAGACGATGCTACACGATGCCGAGATGCGCGAGACGACGCTCTCGGGCCAGTCTGCGCTCCTAGACAAGGTGAATGAGCTCGAGTACCAGTTGCAGATGATGCAAGAGCAGCTGAACGAGAAGAACCAGGAGTTGGAGCAGCTTCAAGCTGAAGCCCGCGTGGTGGTGCCAGCAGTGCCGCAAGTTACGCCTGTGGACAAGTACGTACTTATGTTACCTTTACAAAGACTCATTGTGTTCTTGTTCATACTTAGTAACAACTGACACTGACACTGATGATTGACAGGCAAGCGTGGAACGGTGGTGCGATTCGAGTGCTCACGGACCAGGTCGCGGCTGCACAGCGTGAACTTTCGGACGCTATGGACCTGAATCTGCACCTGAACAACCGCAACACGTGGCTCGAAGAGCAATACAAGCTGCTTTCTGCTGGTGCTGCTGAGAAGGTGAACGAAAACGCCAAGGAGCTCGAAAAGAAGGTGCACGAACTCAAGCAACAGGTGGCGGAGACGCAATATGCGATTCAGAGCGCTGAAGAGCAGTACGGAGGGCTTCTGACGCAGTACAACCAGCTTCAGTACACCAATGCGGACTTGGTGAATGCGAACAACGGAGCCCAGGAGCAGATTTACCAGCTCACTCAAGAGTGGCAGTCACTGAACCAGGAAGTGCTTGGACTCAGGAGCTCAAGCGATGGCATGATCCAGGAAATCGAGCAGCTGAGGAACGTTGCAGCAGCTGCCAATGACACCTCTGGTGAGCTCGCCGTCCTCCAGCAGGAACTGTCCAAGCTGCGTAGCGACCACAGTGCACTTCAACACGACTTGGAATACACTAGAGCTGCTCACACGGATGCGCTGAACCTCGTGCAGGTACTTCAGCGTTCGGAGAAAGAGTTCAGATCTGCAAACGACGCGTTGGCGAAGGAAGTTGCTGAGTCTCAATCTGTCAGCTTTCTGTTTGCGCAAATCTCGAGCGTGCAGATTGATCTGGAGAACACGATTTCGACTCTCAAGGCTGACAACGGAGCGTTGAACCAGGAGCTTGAGTCGGTGAAGGCTGCGTACTCGGAAGCGGCTTACTACGTCGAACAGTTCCGCGCGGCCGACGGCGAGCTTCAGGCGCAGAAGTCCACTCACGAGAAGCTGGTTAGCGAGCTTCAAGCCATTCAGACGTCGTTTGCTTCGGTGACGAGTGAAAATGATGAGCTGCGAAAGAGCTCCAGTGAGCATGAAGGCGCCGGCACGCAGCGGATTTTGGAACTAACTCTGGAGAAAGACACTCTAGTGCAGCAATTGAGTTCAGCGCAGGCGCAGGCAAGCGAGTCCCAGTCGAAGATTCGCGATTTGCAGACGCAACACGAGCTACAGAAGTCGGACATTGCGTCGCTGGAGCACCAGCTGAAGAACCTCCAAGAGTTCTCTCAGGAAACAGCCTACGAAGCCGAGACCAAATACGAAGAGGCGATGCTGGACTTGGAGGAGCTTCGCAAGCAGCTGGACGCCAAGACTGATGAGTTCACGCGACTGCAGCAAACTGCCAACAATGCGATGCAATCCGCTCAGAGCGCTTCCAGTCTCCATGAAGACCTCGAGCGCGCGAGACAGGAGATCTACGGCCTAAACGCCCAAGTGCAGCACCTGAGAACTGTCGAGATTGACCTGACTGCGCAGCTCAGCCAGACTAAACAGAGCAACGAGCAGCTCATTTTGGAACTCGCAGCCGTCAAATCGGAGCGTCTTGCGATTGAGCAGGAACGTAATGGCTTAAAGACGTCCTTCTTCCAACAGTACAGTGAGCTGGAGAAGCGCTACAACGAAGCAGTGGAGCGAGTTCAGACGGCGGGAGCTGCTCACTCCGAGGTCCAGCGCGAGAACGACGAGATCTCGGCGATGCTCGACGACAACCGCGCGAAGATCGCACAGCTGGAGCTGAGCCTCGCTGATACGACTGATGATCACGGCCACTTGCACACCCAGATCGAGACACTGACGAAAAAGAACCTCGCACTGCGTTCCGAGGTCGAGGGCACTCGTGAAGAAGCTGAACTGAAGGCGGAAGCTGCTCATTCACTGGTGGACATCCTGACGGCTTCACAAAACGAGTTAACGTCTGAGCTGGCGAAGCTGACTCACATGTTGCAGTCGAAGGACGCCGAGGTGGCTGCTGTCACTCAGCAGAGCCAGAGCGAGATCCAGAGTCTCCAGGCCGTTGCGACAAGGCTGAAAGAGGAGAACAGTCACATTGTTCCGGAGCTGAACCAGCTGCGCGCGGATGCAGAGATGCTCCGTGTATCTGAGAGCGAGAGTGTGGTCGCGAGAAACGCACTTACCGCCGAACTGGAGCACTACAAGCACGAAATGGGCCGCATGCAGCACTTGCTCCAGCAAGCCGAGAGCGAGAAGAGCTCGCTTGAAGGCCAGGCATCTCAGCTTTACTCGCTTGAAGAAGAGCGCAGCCAGATCATCGCGCAGCTTCAGCAGGCTCAGCAGGACTGCGTGCGCTTGGAAGAATCCCATAGAGAATTAGAGAGCACGCTGGACAAGTCCAAGCAGTTCTGCGAAGATTTGTCGGCGCGCTGCGAAGAGAGCACGTCGCAGATGCAGGAGTACGCAAAGAAGATTCAGGAGGACTCGCAGCACGAGATCTATCGTCTCATGCGCGCGAACGAGGGGCTGCAGGGCGAGCTCGAGCGCTTCGCCCAGGCGCGATATCGCGAAGCCAGCGCCGAGGAGGAGCTGCATCTCCACATCGCCGAGCTCCAGGCCGAGAACAACGTGCTCGCGGCCCGCGCGCACCGCTTGACGCAGCAGCTCTCGCAGTTCACAGAATTACCCGAGGAGGACCGCCTCGCAGACAGCCAGAGCCAGACGCCTGACCTGTGGGAGCTGTTGTCTTCGGGCATGGAACAGCTTAAGGCCGACCTGGAGCTCGCGAGCAAGTACGCTGCCAGCATCGACGCTAACGGACTGGAAGTGATCGAGAGCGACGAGCCACTCGCGATCGCGTCGTGATCGAGCGACGTGAAGCTTGGTGGACTGGTGCACAATACCTTGGAAGCCCGTAATACAAGAAATCGGTTGGTGCCTATATGAGTTGCTGCTTGTCATTGCTCAGCAGGATAGGTGTCCCATTTGAGATCCAGCGCTCGCTTTGCATGTCGGCGTGTGCGTTTCGACGAAGGTATTTATACGCCATCGCTTCTATTTCCACATGGTGAGCTTATCTTGTGAGGGCACGCAGTGAGCAAGCAAGCGGCAGACCAGTCTTGGTTTCAAAGCTGAGAGGGTGAACCCTGCCTTCCATCATCCAGACTCTCACACACTTGGAAGTGAGCGAGATAAATCGTGGCGTCGGCTCGTGACGTGACGATGGAAGGGCCCAAGAGCAAGCTGATCGAAGCCAAGCAGGTTCGTGAATGGTACTGATTGCCTGAGCAGTTTGTCTTACTGAGCAGTGTTGCTGTCGATTTGCTCCTTGCAGCGTCGCCAAGAGGCCTCGAAGGACGCGCTCTTGCTGCGCAATCGCATCGCGCTGCTCAAGGCTGAGGAGGAGAAGGCGTGGAAGAAGATCGAGCAGACCCGCAAGCGCGCCTCGGAGCTGCTGCGTGTGCGCGAGAACAACGACCGGTCGCACGCGGAGCTGCGGGAACTCGCGCAGCTCGCCGAGAAGGAGCTGCAGGCGTCGATCTCTGCCAAGCGCGAGCTCGTGCTGAGCATCGACAGCATCCAGAAGAAGAAGGAGATGGGGCTGCAGATCACAGAGGCCCGGCGCAGCGAGGCCCACCAGCTCAAGGAAGAGAAGCAAAAGTGGCGCGAGTTCACTGAGAAGAAGAAAAAAGAGGAGCTCATGGACGCGATCCGACGGAAAGAGGAGGTTTCGATGCAGAAAGAGGCGCTCAAGACCAAGAAACTGCTGCACAAGGCCGAGATCGAGAAGCTCACCAAGGAGCGCGCGAGCGAAAAGATCCGCGCTGAAGAAGATCTGATCCGCCAGCGCGAGACCGAGGTGCAGGAGATGGAGCGCATGGAGCTCGAGCTCATCCAGCGCCTGCGCAACACGCAGCACCTGCAGAAGCAGGCCTTTGAGGAGCTTGAGGCCGCATTAACAGGCTCGGGCGTGGGCCTGCACAGCCCAGGCAAGGAGCCCGCGAGTCCGCTTCGCCACTGAATACATCCAGAAGAAGAACATTTCCAATAGCAAGACCACCAATTCCTATTCTTTCTTCTTATTCAACACGAGTCTCCTCAGTATCCAGCCTGTCTGCGCTCACACTGACGGTCATCTCTGTGGATTCAGTGGGCAAGAAGGTGCTGAGAATTGTGCGTAGCTGTTCGAATAGCTTGAGGTTGAACTCCTCGCTCTCTAAATCATCATCCCTTGAAATCAAACGCATCGCTAGCTCTTCACCGACCACATTCGCCAGCAGAGAGCTACTATCTGTGCCCAGACCTCCACTCTCTGCCTTGGCGATGGAGAGAGCAGTACGGCACTGAAACAGCAGGAAGGAGCGCCAGAACGCCGCCGTGTCGTGGGCTTCGATCGCGAGCTCACCGATATCCGGAGGCGTCTCGGGGTCCACAAACCCACTAGGGAAGAAGAGTGTTGCCAGCTCAAACTCCATGCCAACGAGACTTGGATCACCATCGCCACTCGAATCACCAGAACTGAAGATTTCAAACGCATCTCGAATTCGTTCGAGCCCGCTGAGCAAATAGCCCGAGACGACGTCGAGCAGGAACTGCAGCAGACAGTGGCTCATGCCCATGATCGCTTTCAATGTTTCATCTGTAGCTTCAGTGGATGACACTGCTGGTCCCAGCAGGTACGTGAAGAGGCTCTTGTCCATGAGCAGCTCTTGGGCTTCCAGCACGTGTTCTTCGTGTGAACTTCCAAACCAGAAGCCGTTCTTTTCACAGAGCGAGAGCATGGCGTGCCACGAACGCTCGCTTCGGCTCTGCAACTTGGTCGAATCTCCTCCACCCATTCTCGACAGCAGTGAAGCACTGTAGCTGTGCTTGTGGTGCTGCATCAGAAAAATAAAGAGCTCTTGCATCTCATTTGGGAAGATACTTGTCGTCCAAATCGGTTGGAGCTCTTCAGCGATGACATCTTCGAAAAATGGACCATTTTCCACCGATGAAGACAGGTTTTTCTGACGCGTGAACTCGTTTACGATCCCTAGGAAGCAGCGCGTGAGTCGAGTCGAAACCGACAGTTCGAGCGACGACGATGGGGACCCAATAGCTCCCGTCCCAAGCCAGCGACCAGCTCGCTCGGCCAGTGAAAACTGCCTTGTACTCAGCGCTTTACTGATGATCTCGAGGAAGACGCGGTTCGGAATCGAACAATCGCCATCCTGAGCATCTGTTGCTGAATCTGATGTCACGTGCTTGAGCGACGCGCAAATCTCCAGTGCAGTCTCGAACGCACGAGTGTCACCAGTCTTGACCAGCAGTAGCACGGCGCGAGACGCCGTCACCGCAGTCCCAATTTTCAACAGCGTCTGCGCCGCTTCTCCGAATCGCTCACGCTTTTCAAGAAGTGCTGCATAATCCAACAAAGTCTGACTAAAAAGCGGATCTTGACTTCCCAACCGCGACGATATCAGTGCGAGCGCTTCGCTGAACAAATGTCCACCTGTGAGCGACTTGATCGCACAACGGGTCTTCCCAAGACTGAGAAAGTGCAGCGCTATTTAATAAATTCATACATCAACAACATTGTCAGAAGGCGGACAACAGAATTACGCTGGCATCAAATAGGACAGAGAGCGTACCTGCGGTCTTCTTGTCGCCCTGGGCGTCCAACTGGTGCGCGTAGACGTTCGTGACCTCGCGCCAGACGTCCACGCCGGCCATGGGTGCAAATGCAAGCCACGAGGCATTCAACACGCCTTCTTTCGCTACGAGCCGTAGCGCGTCACCGATCTTCCCCTGTAGCAAGAGCACTTGCGCCAGCTGCTCCCAGTCCTGTTCAGCCGCGTACGCTCGCTCTTCGACAATGAAGCGCTCGACAGTGTTGGCTGGTGGTGGTTGCTCCTGAAGATTTGCTGTACAGAGGCGCAGGCTTTCCTCCAAAGCGACTGGTGTATCAGAATGGAAGAGCACGCTCTGGACCTTCTTCTTCTTGGCCTTGACAGCTTTCTTCACAGATCCACTCGAATTGGCGATCTCCCGTTCAGCTACATTGCTCTTCGTAGCGTGAAGCTCAGCGCCGTGTCCGTTCTGATTGATGGTAATCTTTGTGGCCTTGTCAGCAGCATTCTGCTGTTGTTGCGGTTGAGGTTTGCTGGTCTTTGTCAGCGTCTTGTCCTCTTCACGCTGATCACGGTAGTCCCACATACGGACAGTCTGGTCGTCCCCTCCGCTCACGAGCACAAACTGACTGATCCAATCGACAGAGAGCACGCGGCCAGTATGGTGGCGGAAGCAGCTCAGTCTTGTCTGCTTCTCCAGATCCCACACCTGAATCGTCCCATCCGTGGAGCTCGACGCCAGCAGCAAAGTCGCTGGATGACCACCATCACCACCAATTTCAATATCACCATCGCCACCAATTTTTGATTCTGTGGCGTTCCAGCGAAGACTCGTGATCGCATTGCTATGCCCAGTGAACACGCCCACGACGTGCTCGTTGAGCGAAGCAATGATCTTCTTCCTGATTGTCTTCTTCTGCTCACTGGGCGTCAGGTCAAAGACGATGATCTTGCCGTCCTGACTACCAGCTGCAAGCAGTACAGTCTCATCAGCTGCTGCTGCTGATGAAGAAGACGACGAGCTCCATGCCAGGCTCACAACTTTCTGCTCGTTCTCGTGGAGCTTCAGTATCGAGACAAACTCTGAGCCATTAGCGACAGCGAAGACCTCTACTGCACCATTCTCTCGTCCAACCGCGAGTCGATCGCCGCGCGCGCTCCACGCAAAGCTGGTACATGTCGCCTGCAACTTGATTTCCAGGGACGCCAAGTCGGGTTTATCCGGATTGCTCTCAAAAATCTGTGTCTTTTGCTGATCCTGACTCCACAGCAGCACTAGGAGCTCATTCGGATCCTTTTTGGGGCTCAGATCCTGAGTCTTGAGCGCGTCTTCAAGGCTCTGACCCTCGGCCTGGGCGCTCTCCAGAGCTATCATGGCCTGCACGAACGCGCTCGTATCACCAGCCTCTTGGTCTTCCTGTGCCTGTGGCTGGGAATGCCTGGCTCGCCACTGCAATACAGCCACCTGACTGCCATGGTACGACTTGAAGCGCACGGTTTTCTTCGTCTCGGTATCAAATATACCCAGCTGTCCGTCTTCTGTCCCATAGCCCAGCAACGAGCGCTGAAAAGGGTGCCAGGCCACACACGTGACTTTGCTCTGCAATCCTTTCCAGAGCAAGTCTGCCTGGTACAAACTCTTCAAAGAGCTCTTTGGAGATACATTCCAGAGGCGGATCGTCTGGTCGCCCACGCCACACGCAATCACTTGGCTGCTAGCGTTATACGCTACGCTGTACACGTGGCCACCGAGTCCGAGGAACTTGTCTTGACACACCAGCGCTGCGCTTGTAGACCCCTCTTTCCAGATACGTAGCTCGCGGTCCAGAGATACTGAGAGCATGGATGGCGCATTCGCAAGCTTGGCGGGAGGTATGCTTATCGACGGCGGCAGCGACACGATGTTGAACAGCAAACGGCTGTGGCCGTTCTTGACCACCATGGGCTTGCATGCAGGCAGCTTGGGCTTCTTGCTACCATCACCAGCATTCTTAGCAGTGGTTGGCGTCCACTCCCAGGCAAAGAGGTTGCCATCAAAGGACCCAGACCAGAGCCGGAGCTTAGCCATCGAGTCATTCTCGTAGCTCCAGGCGATGGGCAGCCACAGCCGCTTGGACTGGTTGTACGACGACGCCTGTTTGCCCTTGGGCAGCGTCAGCACCTGCACCAGCTCAGGTTCTTGCTCTCGCGACACGCGCCAGACCTTGATGCTGCGGTCGCGTGACGAGGACGCAAGCCACGCGCCTCCGTTGGAATTAGAATTGTCTATTTGTAATGGAACTACAGCTTTCCACACGACGCTCTGCACTTCCTGGTCGTGGCCGTCGAGTCGGTACCGGACGTTGCCCTGGAGTGCGTCGATGATACAGAGCACGCCACTGCGGTACCCGACAGCCACGAGCGCCTTGTCGTGCGGCGCCATGGCCATCGCAAACACGCCGTCGCCCGTAATGGGCGTGAACACCGTCACAGTCTCCCTGTAAGTGAAGACAATGGACATATATACCCTGTTAGCGCCTATAGATTCCAATATGAGCCCTTCACAGCAATGACACGTACTCGTCGCGCTTCCAGACGCTGATGCGGCCCTGGCGGTCGCCCGCGACGACGAACGCCGGGTCCAGTGACGTCGACGCCGTCACGGCCATCACCTCCGTGCTGCCGTGCTTGCGGTGCTGCTCTACCAGCTTTAAGGTCGCGACGTCCCAGATCTGCACGCCGCCTTCTTCGCCACCGCAGAGCAGACGCAGTTCACCACCATTTAGTTCGTTGAGAAACTGCAGCGCAGTAACGCGCTGGTCCTTCTTCCCGCGCTTGAGGTGCGCAAAGAAGCGCAGACTGCTGTTGCTGTCACCCGTGGGGTTATGGGGCGGTTTGGAGCTGCTGAGAGCGCTCTCTACGCTGTCTTCAAGAGCCACCTGCATGCAATGAACGCATGATCAGCACTAGACACTATCAGTCTGCCGCGAAGCATAGATACCACGTACATGGCGTACCTGATAAATGAAGATCCTGTCTTTCGCGCCAAACGCAAGCAGCAAGCCTAGCGCGTCGCTGTAGCCCCAGTCACAGATCTTGGAGCAGTACCAGTTGGCGGACGCAGGCAGCACGCGTAGGTGCTCTCTGCTCTGCGCTGGCAGCTGCCGGTGGCTCTGCAACACAGCTGTTGCAGCACTCGCACCCGCCATTCTCGTGCTTTTTGCTTGGCTGTGACAACCAATTGAGCTTCACAGAATGAGCGCAACATCAGTTCGACTCAGATACTGAGCGGCTCAGTTTTTTCCTCAGATGGGCAAGAAAGGCATGGTGAAGGCAGGCGTAAAGGAATTGGGGTGGCGGTGATGAAAGCACATACTGTATCCGGATAATAATATGTGTGCAGGCTCGTTATTGCTGCGCCAACTGTACAGAGCTGACGTATCGTTATTACAGTAGCGTTGAGCCTTCTAGGTGAATAACATATTATGCTCCGAGTAGAATTCGCAGCAGCTTCATAACGCGTTCTGTGTGCGCGGTCAAGAGCTCGTGGTGTGTGTGTAGGTAGGTGTTGCGCGTTCGCTCTCTTGTCAGTCTGATCCGATCTTTTTGGTTCTCAACCCGTTTGGCCAAATCAAGTTTGTGGTTACAAACGAGTTAGTTTTGAAGTTGTACCCATCGCCCATCAAAATGTATTCGCCGCTGTGCAAATCCTGACTCACTTTGATTTGCATGTACTCAATTTCAGCCAATCACAGTGCTTCTCTGACCAGGCGGCGCTCGCTCATTTCTGGCCGTGCGTGGTGGGTGACTTGAGCTGGAGCGATCACCACCACCGCAGTAGGCACAGGCGGCAGCAAGTGCCATTTCCCTGCTGCTACCAACTAACTTAGTGTGGGGAGAAATTTGGCTGAGACGTCCTTTCAAACGCGCGATCGCAAGGCGTTCGCAGACACAAAATCCACTCAGGAAACGTCGGTTCGAGTCCAACGCTGCCTTTCGAATTCAGTTTGTAATGACTGAAAATACATCATTGATTAACACAGTGTATGCAACTAACAAATTAGTAGAAAACATCCATTTAAGTGGCTGGATTGAGGCTGCTTTTTCAACTCAAAATAGCTTAAAACAATACGTCAAAATAGTGATTTAACAGCAAATGATATACACTGTGTTTATATACTTTGAGAAAGAAAACTGGTTTGGAGCAGAAATCGGGGATGTCAGTGACCCTCTTCTCTGGTTGCATCACTTTTCGTGTAACTATAAAGTATCACAGTCCAATTCATAATCATTTACTGAAGTTTATTATATAAAATAAAACATTGTATTCATTTACACAGGTTTGTCTCTCCTTTGTTTATCCAGTTTTGTTTTCATTTCGAGAAAAGCAAGCGACCAGCAAGCCAAGCAAGCAAGCGAGAGGTCACGCGTTGGCTGCTGGCTAAGAGAGAGAGAGAGACGAGCGCCATTCACATACACACATACACACAATAAACTGAGCCTTAAAGAGCATGGTGACGCATAAGACGCAGCAGGCGCCGCCCAAGAACGCGTACCAGACGTTCTACGAGCAGACGAGTCCCGTCATGGGCTACGACGGCGCGCTCGAGGAGCACGACGACGACATCGCCATGGGCGTCGCCATGGACACGCGCAACTACCAGGAGCTGCTCAAGCAGGCCGGATCAGCGGCAGCGTTCATTCCCGAGGCTCACACTGTGCGCGGCAATAACAACATGAGCGGCCTGGACCAGCGGAGGCGGTCCTCACAGCCACAGTCGCCGCCGCCGTTGGGCCCACCGCCGCGGTTCTCGGTGCTGCTGGGCAACAACAACAACAGCGCGGAGAGTGACGACGAGTCACCGATAATGGGAGAGGCTGTTTGTACCGATTCGGTGGACGAAGAGGTGATTATTGACCACACTGTGCGCGGGCTTCCGGTCGAGACGCGCAACTACGAGGCGTTCGCTGGCGGCGCGAGCAGCTTTCGACACCCCCCACCAGTAAAGACACCGACCGTCAAGCCCCGGTTCCCCATCAAGAGCGCGCTCAGCGACAACAACAACGTGGACGACGACGAGGCCGCCGACGCCGTGCACGGCCTGCCGATCAGCTCGGGCAATTACGCGGCGATTGTCGGCGCCGGCGTGAAAGTCAAGAAGGGCCGCTCGCGGGGATACAGCGACCAGGCTGGCGTCGCGGAACGCCGTGCCAGTGCCCCCGCACACGCCTCGGGTGCACGGCCACCAGCCCAGCACGCGACAGCACCCGCAGCTGCGCGCGACACCACTGGCCCCGGCCGCAACTCGTGCTTTGAGACCCGCCGCGCGACGTCTGTGGCCGTGATGCCCTTTAACGGCTGGCTCTACATCCAGAGCAGCACGTTCAAGTCGTGGAAGAAGCAGTACGCAGTACTCTCCGGGGCTGAGTTCAAGCACAGCAAGGTGCCCGGTCAGTCGCCCAAGGGCTTCGGCACCGTGCAGGCCGCGCAGCAGTGGAGCGGCATGACGCACGGCATCATGCTGCTGCTGGCGTCGGGCAAACAGCTGCCTGTGCACTGCGAGAGCGCGGCCGAGTACGAATCCTGGATGCACGCGTTCCAGAAGTCGCTCGACAAGCTCCAGCATCTGAGCGGGTACTCGAAGACGTCGTACACGGTCACGACGTCCGAGCAGCACGAGGGCTTCCTGTACAAGCAGGAGCCGCGTGCAAGCGCATGGCGGCGCCACTACTTTGTCGCGCGCGTCGACGGGTACATTGAGTGCAAGGTGACTGAGGACGCGTCGAGCATCGACGGCCGCAACTCTGGGTACATCAAGTCGGTTTCGTTTGCAGACGTGCACCCGCACGGGCTCGCGATCCAGCTCGACTCGGGCACGTCCGTGCTCGTGTACGCCGACACGTACGACGAGCGCATGCTTTGGTACGCGGCCATGTCGTCGGCCGCGCTCGCGAACAACCGCACGCCCCAGGGTCCCGCGTCCTCGGTCAAGTCGACGTACGTACAGACCGCGCGGGCGAACCACGCCGGGTGGATGCACAAGCAGGCGGGGCTCTTCAAGTCCTGGAAGCGCTTCTACTTCACGCTCCATGGCGCCGAGGTGAGCTTCGCCAAGGACGCGAACGCGGGCATCGTTCTCTGCGACAAGGTCCAGGCGGTCGAAGACTGGACGGGCAAGCAGAATGGACTGCAGATCAAGCTCATTAGCGGCCGCGTGTGGAGAGTGTACGCGGACTCGTACGACAGCGCCAAGCGCTGGCGCACGCTCATGCAGAACGCGACGCGCCAGGGCGGCGACAATTTCAATGCGAAGCGGTACCTGGCGAGCCGCAAGCGCAAGGGGCTCGCGCCGGTCTTCGGCGGCTGGCTCACGCACGTCAGGGGCAGCGGCGTCAAGTTGCGCCAGTTCTACATCGTGGAGGGCGACACCATTGGCGTGGCGAGCGAGGTGGACCACCAGCTTCAGCCAATCGGTCGCGTCGTGGACGTCGGCGCCTCGCGGGACCTGAACTGTGGGATCGTCGTGTCGCTCGCGAACGGCGTCAAGCTCAAGCTCGCGGTCGACTCGGTCGACTCGCACAAGTCGTGGTACGAGATCCTCAAGGCGTCCTTGTAGGAATGGAAGAGTGCAAACAAACTGTGAAAGGATATAGCAGAAATATAAGGTATTGTTGATGAGATCTCTCGCTTGTTTTGTTTTGTTTGTTTTGCTTGCTTGCGCAAGTCCTACTTGCGTCTGCTTGCTGTCGCCGTAGCAACCACCACCGGCTTGAGTGGCAGGCTGCGCAATGCGTCGAGCGCGATCTTGATGGCGTCCTTGGGAGGAAGGTCGTGCTCGTGGCCTAGCACGGCGAGCGCCACACGAGCGACCACTTCGAGGAACTCGGCGAAGACGAGCCGCTGGTCCTCGGGCAGCCGCACGTCGCGCATGCCGCTGAAGCTCTGGTCCACGGCGGCCTCAAAGACCGCGTCGTGGCTCGTGACGTCCCCCGCGCAGAACATGCCGCCGTCGTAGAGCATGGCCTTGAGCCCCACAGCCGAGAGCAGCTGTGGCCACGTTGTTGAGTTTGCTGAGTCCTTGGACTTGTCCTGTGCAGAGGTGGCTGCGTACTTGGCGTAGAGCTTGAGCAGCTTGGGCTTGGCTTCCTGGAAGACCGCCACCATTTTCTACCAACATCAAGAAACACAGATGAGCAGACATTGTGGGATTGGTAGCAGACAATGTCAATAGAGACTATATAGAGAGACACGTACGTCGTGGTGCGAGTGGTCTCGGAAGGGCCCATTCGTGAGCCGCGTGACCGTGGGCGCAATGTTATCATGCAGACTCTTCTCGAGCGCGTCTCTAAATGTCACCGCCTGCGTGTTGTTGTCCTTGGTCCCACCTCCAGTCTGTAGGATCACACGCAACAGCGCATGTAGAAAGCCCACGCGCGAGAGCGTCCCTCGATCCTGCGGCGACGCGAGGCTGTTGTGCTTCAGACACTGCGCAACCGCCTTTTCCAGCAACTTGCGGTCGGTGCGCACGTCGCACAAGCCGCACTCATGCACAAAGTGCGCCAGCTCGTCGCCACTCATGCCGTAGCCCATCTCGCCGCTGCCCACGGCGTAGTGCATGTAGGCGGCGTTAATCTGCGCAAAGTGCGCCAACAACAACTCCTGGACGGCCTCGCGCTCCTTGGGGTCGCGCTCGAGCTCGTCCGCACGCAGGCGGCCCCAGTCGTAGAGGAAGGCGGCCTCGACCTCCATTTCCGACTGGAACTGGCCCGAGTTTACCTGCTGCAGCAGCTCGGAGCGCGCGTATTCCTTCATCTCGTCCTCGACCGACAGGGACGCAGCCGGCTTGGCGTCCGCTAAATCGCTCTTGTGCTGTTGTTGCTTGGACTCAAGTGCGCTTGTTGGCGAGGTCTTGCTGTCCGCAAGAGTTGCACTTGTTGTTGTTGAGTTGCTGATGTTGCGCTGCTGGTTGGCGGATGTTGCACTTGTTGAAAATGCGCTGATCGTCCAATGCGCAAATTGCGGCGCGCCGATCTCGTTTACAGGCACCTCGCGCTAGCAAGACTCTCGTTGTTAATATAGGCGTCACATATAATAGCAAGTTCTCATACAAACAAATAAAGCGCACCTGAAGTTGCACAGTGAGCGTGTCGTTGTCCTTGCAGACCTCGCCAACGCGACTTGTTGGATGCAGTGATGCGCCGGCCCTAAAGACACCCGCAGGCAGGAAGAAGCCCTGCGTCAGGTGCGCATCCTCGCGCGTGCGGCAGCGGCCGTGCGGGGCGGCGAGTGCGTACCGCTGCGCGACCGCGAGCCCGAGCCACTTGACGCTCTGGCTGCCGTCGCCGCACGGGATCGTGAACTGCAGGCCGTGTACTTTAACGAGCACGCGCATGGTGTTGCTCTTTGCTTGTTGTTTGGTTGCACGTGTTTGGTGGCTTGTTTGCTTGTGTTGTGACGTTTCAAGATCAGCGTGAAATGGCTTCATACTAATACTAATAGAGGCACATTGACAACAACTTATCCTATAATAAAAAAAGTACCATCCATTTGCTTGCGGTGTGTTATCTAATCGACTCTTGTGTGTCCTGATTGTTTCTCTGTCCTCTCATCTCTTGCTCGTTCATTCATACTTTATTGCATTAGTCAGCAAGCTTGGACTCGGCGTGGCGACCCGCGAACTTGCACGGTCGCGACGAGAGATCGCGCTTCTGGCAGCAGCTCCACTGGTACCCTTCGAGCGGGTACTGGCGCGCGACATAGCGGCCCGGGTGGAACGAGCACGAGAGCGACGTGTTGGTCTTGTTCGTGAACGTCTCATTGCAGTTCTTGCAGCGGCGGGGCTTGTGCAGCACCTCCATATCCTTCATGATCTCCGACCGGTCCCTGCAAAGTTGCCAGCAACATTGTTAGAGCAACTCGGGCACAATCTAGCAAATTGATACAGACGCGTACTTGGAGCGCTGTTTTTCTCGCCACACTTCGTCCTTCTTGACCTTGCTCAAGTACTCCTTCTGAGTCTCGAGCAGCTGCTGCTGCAGGTCCGTGACCTGGTGCACGAGCTCCTCGATGCGGTCCTTGGACGAGTCGTCGATCTTCGACAAGCACTGGACAACAATTATAACAAGGTTTGGTATCAAGTCAATACCCTAATATAGGTACTCCATCGACTCCTCATCACCTACCTTGACTTCCGTTCTTTTGCAGCGGATCATCTCGTCCTTGCGGTCGATCTCCTTGTCCTTCTCCGCGAGCAGCTCTTGCATCACCGAGAGGCTCGACGAGAGGTTCTGAACCTTGTCGGTCAGCTTGGTCATGTCTTTCTTCAGCTGTCCGTTTGTATCACGAAGGTCCTATTTTAGGGAAGGAGGGAGCATTGGTTGTCAGCAGAGATAAATATGGACACTTTGTGGTAGGTTACATGTCAAGTACTTACATCGATCGTGCGGTCTTTGTGGCGGAGCTTGGACTGCGCCGACTCGACTTCCACATCCAGTGCGTGGATGCGGTAGTTGGTGTGCTGGTGGCCATCAACGCATTCATCATGTGAGTGGAATTCCTTCAATTTAGTGAACAAGGTTGGCACTGAAAGGGCTCACCTTGGACTCGGTCTTGACCACTTCTAGCTCCTTGGTTAGCGAATCCCTACGGCATCACAAGGTTGCAGAAAAACTATCAGTTATCAGCTATGCACCTAGATATTCCAAGTTAAGGACACTCACTTCTTCTTGAGCTCATGTAGCGCCAGCTTGTTCTGCCCGCGAGCTGCTTCCCACGCCGACTCCACCGCCTGATTGGAACAAAATAACAGGTTCGGAAACTCAGCAACCAACACTTAATATAGGCATAAGCATAGCAATTGCCCTCGGAAACTCACCGCGAGCCGCACCGCCAGGTTTTTGCACTCTTCGTTCTTGTCGCCCAACGCGTCCTCCGCAGCGTCCGTCTTGCGCTTGAGCTTCTGCACTTTCTCCTTGAGCTCCAGAATCGAATTCTCGTGCTCGATGCCGACGATTTCCATCCTATTTCAAGAAATCACATATAACGGAATGAGTCCTCAACACAGAAGACAGATAGCTTAATATAGGTACTCCTGGTAGATAGGCCTCACTCGCGGATCTTCTCCTTGTTGCGCGTGTTGCGTTTCTGGGTTTCTTCAAGCTCGCGAAGCAAGTCGAGGCGTTTCTATTGCCATACAAGCGATATTACGACACACAGAGCTGAGCAGCCTATACAACAGATCGTCACAACTCAAAACTTTACCTCAGTCTCGCCCTTCATGCTGGAAACCTGGTCCACGAGGAACGCGTTCTCCCGCTCGAGTGTCTGCGTGCGCTCGCACTCCTTTAGATGTCAATAGTTATATACAAATAGAGCAGTGAGCGAGTGAGTGCAACTAGAACCTACCTAGCCAGCAATATCATGAAACTTCGCTGTACCCGCTCGTATTTCTTCATGTACTGCTCCATCTTTGTGAGCGCCGACACTTTCTCTTTGTGCTCGATCCTGTCACAGCGACAATGTTAGCAACCAAGCAACCAGACCTGGACAATACAAAGACGCTGAGCTCACTTTCGAGTCGCGACCTCCTTGCTGATCATGTCCTCGGCTGTCTCCTTGTACCGCTGCAGCACGCGCAGCTCGCCCATTATCTTGGCCTTGTCGAGACGCAGGTCCTGGTGGTCTGAGAGCAGCTGCTGATACTGGTCTTCGAGTCCCTTGGCCTTGCGCTTCCACATCTCCTCGGTCACGCTCCAGGGCTTCTGCGTCGCCCAGCTGTCCATCACGTCCGCCACCATCGCTCGCTCTCGAGTGCTGCCTTTAGTGAGCCTGAACGGTGTCTTGTGTCTCTGCTGAGTGGCTCAAGTGAGTGGCTCGGGTCTGGAAACCCAAGACGAGAGATGAAAAGCTATTTGTGGGGAGAAAAGAGCAGCCCACTCCACTCACGCTCTTGTAGAAAATAGAGTTTCTGCTCGCTTCGGAGAACACTCCTCCACTGCTGAATGCCTTGACGAAACTCGATGAGTGAGGGTTGACTGGGGCTGCCAGGTCTTGACAGCGAGATAAGATAGCTCAGGTGGGGGTTGCTCCGATGCTTCACGGTCTGTGCTGAAATGTACACGTACGATAAACGAGCGAATGGCGCTGGATTAATACCTGGAGATGACCTGGAGTTCTGACACGCAAAACGATCTTCGACGTCTTCGCGCGTGAGGTCATCTATCAGTTCTAATTGAGGAAAGATAACCGACCGCCTTTGCTCAAGTGTACCCATTTATAGCAAAATAGCTACATCATGAGCTTCAAATGACTGAACAGCGTCACACCAAGCATGGGTTGGTGTTGAAGACATTTTGATCAGCAAAGTCACGCTAGTCGTCATCTATGCCTCAAACAGACATATCTTCAGCACACGGTGAGTTCATGTAAAACTAGTCGATAGACAACAATGGTCATACCCGATTCTTCAGCTCATCTGCTTTGTTTCATTGCGAGGTCACGTTCATTCGTCCTCATCCCCGTCACTGTCATCCAGATCGGGCATCACGCGCCCAGCGTGGATCGCATCGGCAGCGGGCGCTTCATCATCGTCCTCCTCCTCATCGTCGTCCTCATCGTCCTTGGAATCCGGTATGGTACGTCCTGCGTGAATGCTCTCGGCAGCAGCATCATCTCCATGTTCATGCTCGCTTTGCTTTGACTCTGCTTCCCGTTTGCCTTCCTTCTCGTCATCCTCATCCTCATCACCATCGTCATCCTCTTCTTCTGCCTCGGACGACGACGAACCTTCCTCCAACCACGAGCTGAACTTGTCAGCGCGCTCCTTCTCCTCATCCTTGGACTCGCGATACGTGTAGTCTGCACCGTCCCAGAACGAGCACTCGAGCTTGCGACCGGCGAAGAACCGTCCGTTCATGACGTCGATGCACGTCGCAGCCGAGCCTGTGGACTCGAATTTCACCACGACGACGCCATCCTCGTGCTTGCTGAACAGCGTGATCTGTTGACCATAACAACAACACACATAACCGAGGTTCAGTCAGTTACAGGCTGAAATGGAATTCAACTCGTTGGCTTCGAGCAACGAACCTTGGAGACTTCGCCCATCTTGAGACACTCTGCGAGGATATCGTCTCTCAGCTCGTCTTCATAGGTTTCATCTGTGAGGAGAAATAGCCAGGATAAGTGAGCCATCATATCATAAAGTGGTGGTGGTCAACTGCTCAAATTGGCTAGCAGCAGGCAAGACAGTACCTTCGATCTCTTCCGGCGTGAACATGTGTTTGATCACGACGATGCGTAGTCCATTGCGCTCGTCGTCTGCGCCTTCGTTCCACGACAGGGCCTACTCATTGGAAACGATATCGCAGTGTAAGATCAATCACCAATTAGAAAACAAAGTGCAGCAGTGCTCTTGGAAGTCGCAATTCATGAGCTCAACGCACCTTCTCCTGCTCAAACTTCTTGACTTTCGCGCGACTATCAAGCTTGAGCTTCTTGCGCTTGACGAACTCCTTGCCCTTCTGCTCAAACACGGCGGGGGCCACGTCAATTGGCCATCTGCGCATTGTAGACAAGGACAATCAAATACACCAGGTCATTACCACCAAACAACACATACAAGAGCCAATTCATACGTACTCTGGTCGGATGTGAGACTTGTCGAGGAGCTGCACCGCTAGCTCGACCGAGGCTTCTTTCATGTAGCACACTGAGCCGTCTCCCTATATAGACCCACATAACAACATCATACAATTAGCCTTCGTTGCCCTCATAGACAGCAACCAAGCGACACAACCGAATTCGCACATTGAGTCCGCCGAACTCCTTGTTCTCGTAGAGCTTGATACGCGGCGCGCCGGCCACGAGGTCCTGTTGCACCACGCCGCACTTGGCAAAGTGGTCGTGCACTTCCTGCACCGTCACGTCGAGCGGCAGGCCGTTCACGTAGACCCACGTGCGGTTCTTGGACTTTTTCCACTTCTCGCTGTTCTTCTTCTTCTTCTTGCGCTTCTTCTCGTCCGCATTGCCGTTCTCATTACCGGCGCTGGGCTCGGCTCCACTGACACTGGTGTCTGCTATGTCTACGCCATCATCCGTACTTAAGCCAGCAGTGTTCTTACTTTCAGCCGCGCTCGGCTTGGTCTCCTGAGCTACCGCAACATTGTTGGCATTGCCCTTGTTATTATTCTGCTTGAGCTGCTGCTTCTTCTTCTTGAGCTCCTGTGCAGCTTCGTGGTCGGCTTTCGTCTCCCCCACGGCCTCTCGAAGTGCTTCCAAGTCCTCTTCGATCTTGTCCTCAGGCGTGATCCATTTCTTTGCTTCAGAGTCGAAAATGTACTGCTTTCCATCCTCTGCGACGAACGCTTCGACTTTCCTGCACATTAGATAGATAAGAAAAGGAAAGATACATCTCTTAATACAGTAAACGCCATAGAGAAGAAACGGAGTGTAACATTACGTACTTGTCCTTGTAGACCTGGTCCTCGACCGCCACTTGGCTCTGCTTTTCAAGCACCTCTTCCTCACGCGCCTGGTCCTCGTTCGCTTCGTGCAAAAACTCCTTTAGCGCTGGTACTTCACCTAATATTCATATACATAAGTACACAAGTCGATAAATAAGTACACTTCATACACTAAATAAGCTCACCCATACAAATAGCAATATTATAAAAAAACGCACTGATGGGCTTCCAGTCGGCCATATCCTTGGTCCACACGAGCGTCATGCCGTCCACGTCGCCGTCCAGGAAGAGCGCCACGAGCTCCTTTGTGCTCACGGGTCCCGCCTGCTTGGTCACCTCTGTTGCACCATCAGTAGCATCAGCTGCGGCTGCTGCTGGGGCGTCCAGGTCGTCGAGCATGTAGTACCAGAAGCAGCTCCAGGTGGCGCAGTAGGCGGCAAAGTCGTCCACGTCGGCGAGCGCCTGCCACGCGTCCAAACGCTGCGTCCAGACGAACTGCTGCGGCTGCAATAGACCTCTGCGCAGTAGTCGCTTGAGCGTGGAAGCAGGTAGCGGACCTTTCTGCTGACCCGTCACGGCGTCCACGTACAGCCAGAGCTCCATGGCGGCTGTCTTGTCTGGGTGATTCTTGGATGCGGGTTGCAAATTGAACATTTTTTGCCGTTTGCTTTGCTGAGGGAGCAAAACCAGTGTTGATTAGCAGAAATGGTATTTTTTTGTATTTCAGTACCGGTGATTGGCTGAAAGTGATTGGCTAAAAGTGTGAGAATCAAATTATCTCCTGTAAATGTGGATAAACAGTTATACTATGCAAAGATACTGCTTAACAAAATACTCTGTATCACACCTCAAACCCCTTTATCAAACTTAAACGATGAGTTTATCAGCGATACTTATTACTACAGGCATAATGCAAGACGCCTCAAAATGCGCATTCATACAAGAGCGGCGACGTGGTGAAGCAGATCAGACTCCACGATGGCAGACCACACTGCACACAACCACAGCCACAGCCACCAGCAACACCAGCCTAGTGAAGACGCGAATGACTTTGTGGAGGTAACGCACGAGCCGCTGGATGCGCAGCGCGCCGTGGAGCTCGTGACGCACGCGAGCGCCGGCGCCATCTCGACTTTCATCGGCACGACGCGCGACAACTTTGCCGGCAAGAAGGTCGTGCGGCTTGAGTACGAAGGCTACGAGCCCATGGCCAAGTCCGAATTACGCAAGATCTGCGCACAGATGCGTGTCCAATGGCCCAGCGTCGTGGGCATCGCGCTCTTCCACCGACTGGGCGTCGTGCTTGTGAAGGAGGCGAGCGTGGTCATCGCCGTGTCGTCGCCGCACCGCACCGAGGCGCTGCAGGCGTGCGCGTACGCGATCGACACGCTCAAAGCCACTGTGCCCATCTGGAAGAGTGAGCAGTATGAGGGCGACGCGCGTATGTGGAAGGAGAACGCCGAGTGGGGCAGTGGCGGCGAGATCCGACGCGCTGGCTGCTGCGGCCCCAAGCGCGTCATGGTGCCGCCACCGAACCAAGCCACGCCGCAATAGACAAGAAGAAGAAGCTGGTAAGTAAACTCTGTATGGGCAATACACGCGTATGTGATGTGATTATGTCGAAGGGCCGCGCTGTTAATATCAGCGGCAACCAAGCTCCAAGATTAGATTAGCAACATCACACAGTTTTGCTCACAACACGGTTGGCAGATTATGGCCACGGGAGCGATTGAGCCGCGTCGTCTAGCGCTGCGGTACGCGCCGCCAGGCATCATCGTCGAGTACGCGCACAGCCCCCAGCTCTCTGGCCAATCATCACGACAGCTCTACCACCACGAGATCGATCTGCAGGACATTTTGGTGGCTCAGAACAGCAAGCGCCTGGACGTTGACGCCATTGTGGACCAGCTGATATCTGCCCACAACCGCGTGCTGGGCGACCGAAAAGTGTCGGCTCGTCAGGTACAGTAACAGCATACTGATTGCCTGTCTATTAGGAGTCTAACAGGAACGTTGTAATGGTTTGTTACAGCTCGCTCGCTTGGTGCGCAAGCTAATCGACCAGACGAGCCCCACTCTATCTTCACAAGAAGCCGAGCCTGTTGCTATTGTGGCTCCACCGCTACCACAAGCGGACTACAATCGCGTGTCCGAGACCCAGCTCAAGCAGGTCAAGCAGAAGATGGACCTGGTCTTCCAGCAAAATATCGTTCGTCCTGGGGAGAATGGCTACAAGTACGACAAGCAGGTGGCGTTCCAGGCCACGCAGGAAGCCTCGGACTGGGACGACGACGAGTGAAAAGTGAATAAATGGAGAATTATAAAATAAACAGCATATTAATAGCAGGTTACAAATTCAGTGGCGACAGACCCACACACATGCGCAAGACGTGGTATGTGTATGTGTGCGTCGTGCAGACTTCTAAGCGAATAGGCAAAAAACGAAGGGCGTGTGGCAATGTGGACCTTGTGCAAATGGCTTACACGCCCTTCTTGCGCAGCGTGTGGAAGTGCACAAACTTCTTCTTTCGTCGCTTGGTCGCGAGCTTCTTGGCGAGTTTCTTCTTCTCCTTGGCGGCGGCGGCGAGCTCGGCCTCGTTGTTCAGGATCTCGGCCTCGGTCTTGGCGAGCGAGCCGGCGGCATCCTCGTCGTCGACCTCCATGCCACCGTTGATCAGCGCGACCGGTGCAGCGGCCGTGCCCATGAGCTTCTTGAGCTCCATCACTGACTTGCCCTCTAGGATAGAGAAACCAACAGTGCGTTAGAGACACAATACAGTGTGTATATAGGCAATAGCGGTAGTATATGTACAGTAGCACATACCTTGCGACTCAATGGCACGCTTGAGGTTCTCTTGGATCTTGGCGTCTTGGATGGCCTGGTGCGGCACGCCGATACGCTTGCGAAGCTCCGTGCGGAACTTTCGCTTGATCTTGGAGCGCATACTCTTCGCCATGGTGACTGGCTGCTGTGTGGGGAAACTGGCGGGTAGGCTGCTGTTAGATGGGGCTGCTGGTGCTGCGGTGTCACGGGCGAGCGAACGGGCGTGAGACGGCGAGACGCGGGTATGCGAGCTGCTTGCTGGCGTTTGCCTGGGCGAATTGGGTGGTGTCTCCACTTCACAGCTCCAGCAAAATAGGTCAGCAATAACCAACCAAAGTGTTATCTATAATGATTGGCTGAAAAAGAACGCAAATAATACAAATTTGAATCCATGATTGGCTGAAAGTGCATACATCTGCGACGTGTGAGCGACTCAGACTCAGGCGGAGAGTGCAACAAATATACTGTAAGTTACAACAATATTGATGTTCAATTATTATTGTAAACGCATCAACAAGAACTGCTGGCAAGCTACAAAATACAGGTGTGCGAGAACGACGGGCTGGGTGCTGGATTGCAATGCTGGCATTCGCGTCTTGCAAGCGAAAATTTATGGAGACACACCGAAACGCGAGGCGTGTGAGCCACAGTGGTGGGAACCGCTTGCAACTCTTTCCAAATTCAGGCTTTCGCGCAGCTGTACCTATGATGATGATGACGGTTCGCAGCTACCTGTACGGTACATCCTGTTGCCACTCTTCTCTGGGGTCGAATCCATTTTCAGCTGCGGGCGGAGACGAAGACCTCTCGGGATGCGGACCTCGTACCTCGCGTGAAGATGCCGCCCAAGGCTTTGAGCTTTTAGAAGAAGGCGACGACTCCTTCAAGCTCGAAGGTCCTCGTGATCCGCATCGTGTTGCGATGTTGGCTTAAACGAGAAAGCGTATCTTTCGGAACATCATCACATCCTGATGTGGAAACATACTAATCACAGTGTCAATTTGTTGCTCAATATTGTGATGTTTTGTTCTTGAGGAAACAATTCATAATAAGCTGCGGTTTGAGCTCATTTGTTGACACTGTGTTTGGCTAGAGTTCAGCTGCGTCCTCCAATTGCACTTCCCGTCGCAGTTGCGAGCTTGGTGAGTGTCCGGTCCAGTCGTTCAACGCGTAAACTTGCAAAAGCTATTTTTACGTCTGTTGAAAAGGTAATGCATTTTAAAAAGGTCAACATATATACGCTTGTCACGTTCTCATGCGGATACCTTTTAATAGCTGTCGTCACACGTTTCGCAAATTCAGAGGCTAAATCCATTACTAATATCGTATGAACTGCATATTTACCTGTTTTGTACAGGTTTTTTGTTCAATGCGGCAGCCGGCAGTCGCAAATGAAAGCAAGACGGGGCAGTGATCATCGCAAGCAAACGAGCAGACACCATTCGCTGGCTCGTCGTATCCTTCCGAGGAGCTCTCTATCGGATCTTCTTCGCGCCCACCCGCTCGAGAACAAATTTATAGCAGCATCTTTCCACAGGCGTCGAGTCAACCACTCACGCAGATCCAAGAACGAGGGAACAGAGCGGCCAGTTCGCAATTCGACCGCGAGAGACACAAACAAGCACCAGAGAAGGAACCTGATATGGAGGCGCAGCACGACGTCGTGACGATGCGCATTGCGGTGGGCCCCGCTGGCAAGGTGGGCGAGGGCGTGAACGCCTACTACGTGTACACGGTCACGTCCGAGCCGTCGGCGTCGGCGGATGGCGCGACGAAGGCGGCGGACGTGAAGGAGAAGAAGAACGTGACGCCAAAAAAAACGAAGGCGTCTGCTGGTGCTGCTGCCACTAGCATCGCGTCGGAGGTCGACCGCCGCTACTCGGACTTCCTCTGGCTGCACAACCAGGTACCGCTCGCTTGTGGTGTATGTATGCGTTGTATACGTATTGCTCACATTGTCGCTTGTTTACGTGTATCGATAGCTATCAAAGCAGTGCGCCGGGTTCATCATCCCACCGCTGCCGGCCAAGGTCGTGGGCATCCTGCAGGGCCCCGAGTTCCTCGAGCACCGGCGCGCGGGCCTCGAGCGCTTCTTGTGCAAGGTCGTGCAGCATGACGAGCTCAAGAACACCGAGTTCTTCCAGAGCTTCATCGAGTGCACGCCCGTGGAGCTCACGGCGATCAAGGCCATGGTGCAGGCCGCCAAGCTGTCGCCGCCGACGCTCGCGGCCGTGACGCAGAAGACTAACAGCTGGTGGGGCAAGGCCGTGCAGCGCATCTCGGAGAACGACAAGTTTAAGGCGCTCGCCGCCAAGGCCGGCCACGACATCACGAACAGCGACACGATCGAGGACCCGGGCTTCGACGAGCTCATCCGGTACGTCAAGGAGCTCCATGCCCAGGTGCGCGTGCTCAAATCCAAGATCCACGTGGCCGACCAGCAGAACAAGCTCACGGCCGGCGCGTACTGCGACCTCATCGAGTCGCTGCACGCGATCGCCGACACCGAGGAGGCGTACTCGGAGGTGCCCACGTCCGACTTCACGGCCGTGCTGGCGCTGCTGGACACGCGCGCGCGCCAGACCGACAGCGAGCTCGAGCGCTTCGGCATGGCTGTCAAGGGCTTTTCGCGCTGGATGCACTCGGTCAAGAACGCGATCCGCGTGCGCGAAGACCGCCGACTGCACTACCAGGCGAAGCTCTCGGCCAAGGCCAAGGACGCTGAGAAGCACACGGGCTACGAGACCCACAGCCCGATCAGCACCGAGAGCAGCACACCCAGTAGCACTCATGGCGCTGACAGAGGCAGTAGCGCTGGCCACAACAACAACCTGCACGAAGAGACCGAGGAAGCGCGCCACGAGTTTGAAAAGGTCCACGCGCGCGTGGTCTCGGAGATCGCACGCTTCCGTGCAGACAAGTCAGCCGAGCTGCGTCACATGTTCGCCGAGTTTGCTGCGCTCCAGATGCGCAACAGCGTGGAGCTCAACGAAGCGCTCAACTCGAGCATGCAGGCGCTCAAGAGCCCTCTGCCGTCGCGCCTCATGTTCTCCAACTCCTCGCGCTTCCTCTCGCAGGCGTCCACGTTCTCGGACGGCGACAACCAGAGCGACGAGCTCGACGACGCGCTGCACAAGCTGCCGGTACGCACGTCGGCTCCAGCGCCCACGGCAGCAGCAGCAACCAACGCGACGGGCAAGTCGTACGCTGACGTCCGCCTCTGATTATGTTGATGATTCGCCCCATAGTTTTCTTTAGTCTTTTCAAATCCCCACTCGCCACTCGCCAGGAAATGCGATTGTTCACAAGTACTGTACATAACTCTCACACAAATCTATTTGCCAAAATTGAAAAACAAAAGTGTTGAAATTGGTTTTTCATCATAGCGAGGAGCTCACTTGGTTGGCTCAGACAAGGGCGCTTGCTGGTCAGCAACTGGGGTAAGAGGGTCAGCTCTCCGCGTTGCTCGCTGCTGGTCTGTGAACTGGTACACGTGAAGCAGAATGCGAGCCACGTGTACAATGTCCTCGTCACTGTGGGTACGCACATACAGAATTCTATGTGAGTTCCCACACGAGGGTGCAGGAAAATGGTGAAGGTTTGGTAATGTACCTGGTGTCGTAGAGATACCACCACTTCTCTCCGTCTACAGCTTGCTGATCCTGTGAAGGGAGAGCCCAACAAACAAACATGAATACTCTGGAGCTCAAGATATACAGGGCTTTATAATTCGCACCACGAACCTCGTGAAGCAGCACGCTCGCAATACGTAAACTGGCAGCGGCGACCACAAATTCCGGCAACTCCAGGGCGCGGACGTCAAAGTACACATCCGAGGCGAGCTTGAGCGCGCAATGCACTGTCGAAGCCGAGAACCTGAGCAGACACCGTAACAATAGCACACTCCAATTTAGTTATCCCAACTTGCACAGATTCAATACAGCCTGGTAAGTTTTTACGTACCTGTTCTGGTGCGCGTAGCTGAAGAGAAAGTTGAATGGCATGGCGACGTCGACCTCAAAGCCCAGCACGCGCAGCACGGTCTGCTCAGCGTTGATCAGGCTCATCTTCAGGTCAGAGTAGCGCTGCCACACAACACAACAAATAATACACATGCAGATCAATCCACTTAGCACTGGTGCATTCATAATGTAAAGTGATCAGTACACTTTCGAAATTGTTGTTACCGATCCGGTGCCAAGGGGCTCGTCCGTGTCGTTCGCGACTGCGTGCACCACGTTGGCGACACTGCGCAGGGTGCGCGGCACCTCGCAGCTCTACAGTATACAACATGGTATGTGAGGAAATTTGTTAGCCACCTTCAACAACGAGGCCTCTCAACGTGCAGGAGACACGTGACGACAGTATGAACTCACTTTCGTGCTGATAAAGAGGCACGCGCCGGCGATGATCCGAGCGTCATACTGCGAGAAGCTATTGCACCAAAGCACGGTCATATCATGCAGACAAGAGCTGTGAGTATCGATGGGAAATAAAACCAGATTTCGCTGGAGAGCGATGCGCAGTTATTCACCTTCCTTCTTTGCGATAAGAACTTTTGCGCCAGCACGAGCGCAGTCGACGTCGATGCCTGTTTGCCCAGCATTCAAAAGCATGAGGTAACAGTGTGTGGATGCGTGCACTGTGCTCCTGTTAGTAATGCATTCATGTTATATACCAACGCACGTACCTGGTCGAGAAGCAAGCTGGCGGCGCACTGCACGAGGAACTCGCACATGTCGATGCATTCTTGGAAAGCGCGGTCATCGACGGGTGCGCCGTTGTTGTTGCTGAGGCCCTGAAGTGCTAAAGCAACGGTACTGCTGCGTCTGTCGTGTCCGTTGTTGCCACCTGCACTCTCGCGCATGGCTGTAGATGCGACCGTCGCCTGTGTGCTGGCAGCCGTGACAACTGCACCATCGTGCGCAGCCTCGTCGTGTGCTTGCTCCATTTCCGTCAAAAAATGGTGTTAACATTATTTTGACGAAAAAATGACCAATTTCGTGCTTGCCGATACCGGTATCAAACAAGTATAACTCAATACCGATGGAAAACGGTATTTAGCCAAATGCTCAAAATGTTCAAACAAACGCACTTTGCATGCTCTAACCTTCTAATACGGTATTTGTTTTTTTGGAGCGTGGAAAATCTCTACAAATGTCAAGTCGAAGGCGCCGAACTTTTGTGTTCTTTTTTGTATCCTAAATGCGTAAATTACAATTGTAGTCGAAATGTATTTTCATGTGTGGAAGTTCGCGAAGGTTTAATACAAACGTCAAGTCATATCAAGCAGTGCCCGTTGGAATACGTCGGAGTAAGTAGAAACACATTTTGAAACATTTGTAGATTACAAAATGTTTCTGGTTTGTAGGTTGTAGGTTGAGGATCTTCGCTTTTACACAAAAGCAAAAGCAAAAGCAAAAGCACAGGCACAAGAAGCACAAGAGCGGGACGGCTGGACAAGAAGGACAACGCGAGCGGGCCGGTGGTCAAAGGCAAGGTCGTGGGGGCGGGCGCGCTGGCGGGCGGGCGTTGATTCGGGCGTCGGGCGGAGTTACGCGTCGTGGACATGGAGGGGGGGGGGGTGCGCGTGCCGAGGCTCCTGCCCCCTGCACCCAATGCGGAGGCACCCCGAATTCGATTTGGAGGCACGTGAGGGGTTTACGCGTAGTCTTATCTCGGGCGGCGTAAGGATCGTTCGGGCCTCTCGGTTTTGCATTACCAACGCATCCACCGTACACTCCCAGTTACTGGTCCAGACACAACAACGCAGCAGCAGCTACCACCACAACAACACCCCTTACCCCAACCGGGCGCGATCTTGCCGGCAGCGACAGCACCAGCAGCGCCATACCGGTGCGACGCTCACCATTGTTGCAGATGGGCTACGCAGAATCACGACTCGTTCGTACGAACTCTGCAGTTCCCACCTCAACCTTGCTCGAGATTTGCCCAGACCGGATTATGCGACCGTCGCCATTTGTGGGGTGGCACCCACGGATTCAAGGAGGATCCGAGACACATTTTGGAGAGCTATATTGATTGCGAGATGTTCAAGCTCGCTATCGGTGGGGTAAGTTTCTGAGATTTTCTGTTTCTCGGTGTCTATTTTTGGATTAAACTAAATATGTGCCAGATTTATTTGTATTTATCTGTGCGATGTAGTTAGCTCGAGCGGTCGCTAGGGTCCACGAACACGCACTTGTTTACGGTGGCTCCGTCAAGGTGCTCACAGACAAAGGAACCGCGAAAAGCATCTATTCTCAAATTACCTGGTTGCGGCGTCAAGGTGTCGACGTTCACTACTCGACGCGAACGATATACCTTAAGGATTGCAGTATCGACGACTGTTGGCTACTCTCAGGTACGGTGGGTTTCCGTGATTTTTTGCCATGTGCACCTGTGTGTACTTATTCAATGTGACGTGTCCTCGCTTGTCCATCCTGTCCAGGGTTTATGAACTACACCTTTGCCGGTCCAAAATGAAAAAACCAAGTCCAATGTGGTGTGAAGTGCGTAAAGTAACATGAAACTTTTAAAAAGCATTTTCACAAATATAGAAAACACCAAAGTAAAAGTAGATAATTCCAAAGTGGTGTTTTTGCAAGCCAAAAAATCAAAATGCGCACGAAACGAGAACGCGCGCGCGAGCGCAGAGAGAAAACACGAGACAGAGAGCGCGCGCAACTCGAGCGCAGATAGAAAGTGCGCACGCACGTGTGCTCTCACACTCATTTCCACTTTTCCTTCCTCCTCTCCACACGATGCCCCAAGCCCCAGCGCGGAAGACACACACCGAGGGGGAGCGCCGTCGTGTGCTTAACGCCAGCATGCGGGGAGACGATTACCTTGCTGTCGTCGCTCACAATGGCATTTCGCCATCGACTGCTCGCCGCATCGTCGCCATTGAACGAGCGGAGTACAAGAAACGCGGTGGCGCGCGTCCATCAATGAAGAAGTGCACGCAAGAGATCGTGGACGCACTTGTCGGCTACGTGGAGGAGGACTGCACATTCTCTCTGG